>DWLH01000034.1:0-53049 GCA_018249795.1 Heliconius telesiphe telesiphe | reverse complement strand
CCAGAGCGAAGAAAATGGAAATATAAATTTAAGTAAATATTTCATCTCCTCGAGTGGGGATCGAACCCACAACCAGTCGATTTTACAGTCACACCCTGTGCCACTGCGCCACGACTGGCCTCAATACTGTAATTAGAAATCTAAAATAATAGCGAAACGTTACGACAGCAATTCTATAGCAGAAACGAGGCACAAATACGTCTGTCAAGAGTGGTTGAGGTAAGACATTATACATTTGTTACATTTTGACCCTCATCTCGCAAGAAATTTGACACTGACATTTCCGATAGTACGGACGACCGTTTTTATTGAATAAGATTATGGTTATTCGCAATTTTTATATTTCTATGTATTTGTTTTGAATTTGTATCTAATAGTGAAATTCTATATAAATATTTATTATTAAGATAAATTATATGTTATGTATCTTTATTCTGATTAAGTAGGTAGTTACATATTTTTATAATATTAAAATTAAATCAGCTTCACGCTGTATCCCGCTCACAGCAGAGAAGGCAGAGGGAACCTATAGTTAAGACACTCCGTTCTCCAATTACCGCCGTATTCTGCAGGCATTTATATCATTATAATACAATTTAAGCAATATCAAACAAGGTTCTTAAATTCTACATCAAATAGAAGAGACTATAGATACTTGCAAGAGACGCGCATGAAACATATCAACATATTTAGAATAAGAAATAGACAGAAACACATAAAAGTACATAGATAGATATATAGATAGTAAATCGTTCAGGTATTTCAACGAATGAGTCCGCTATTTCTCGGTAATTGGAGCTGTCGCGCGGACAAATGTTCCGTCCAGTGCGCGCCGGATAGTCATTCTAACTGCCGCTATTAGCTCTACAGATAATCTTAAATTACTGCCGAACAACTCGCATGCTCTATATACTATACTACAATAGAATATATTCTACTATATTACTATAGAACTTCAATATACTATATGTATATGTGTAAATATGAAATCAGTAAAGTTTGGCATTTTCATTTTATCGAATATTGAAAACCAAATAATGCAATATATAGTCTGCATATATTTTTTTAGGGTTCCGTAACTTTTAAGGAAAAAGGAACCCTTGTAAGATCACTTCGTTGTGCGTCTGTCTGTCTGTCTGTCAAGAGCCGTTATCTTAGGAATGTTTCGGGATATCGAATTGAAATTAATACCATATACTCAGATCTACAGCCCCATGATTTTCTGAAAAAAAAATTATTTCTACATTTACTTAGAAGATATCGCCGTTTATATCGCAAAAAACGCGTATTTCGACACTATCATCAAGGGAATCAAAATTAATAGGGTACTTTTGGTTACCCTAGAATTATGAAATTTGGCAGCTAGTATTAACAGGTAGTACTAGTTCAGGAAAAAATCTGAAATCTATAAATTTGTGGTTAAATCTTTAAAAAAGCCTCAAAAGCAGGGCAAAATTTGTTATTAACGGCGTTAGATGAAAGGCTATGCTAAGCTTGAATTTCTGAAAAAAGCTTGAGACCTCCAATTTTTATACGGAACCCTCGGTGGGCGAGCCTCCTGCTTGTCGGGTTTTTTTTAAACTTTAATAAGAGATCAATTTAAATTTAAATGTTTGTTTATAGATAATAAATTTTATTGTGTTATTGTTTATATTAAGCACTAATACTCCTCATATACATAATATACCTAAAACCAGTCGCGCTCACACTGTTGTGCCACTGCGTTACGATAGGCCTAACCTTGCCTAATCTAAGCATTGACAAATGAATAAGTGATAATTGGTGTTTGTTTTGACCGATCTTATTAAAATTACAATGTTTATAGTATTATGCATATTAAAATAAAAAAATAAACAAGATAAGAATATAGTAATAAAAAATAAGGTTAAAAAGTTTGCTTTAATTCTACCATCATAGTTTTGTCTTATTAAGAAAGTTTGTAGACTCCTTTAGTTGCGCAGCACCACAAAGAAAAGCATGGAAAGTTAAAATTAATTAAAAGATGTTTTCCAAATACCAGCGTAGTTATGAGATAATTTTAATGTTGAAAAATTTTTATAAAATTTTCTGTGCACTTTGTAGATCCTAAGGTTAAAAATTTGAAAAATAAAAATGTTAGTTAACATGAGTCGTATACCGTTTTTACACTAAGATATCCTATCTTTTAAAAACTCCCTGAGTGGAAATCGAACTGACAACCGGCACGTTTCATACGATTGTGCCCTTGCGCCACGAAGGGCTTTTAACGGCAGTTTAAATTCAATTATAGTTAATAATTTTAACAGATATTTGCTATATTGCTATTAAAAATTATACTTAAGAAGTTCAAAATTATGCGAAATTCAGAATATCAAAAGTCCAAACAACATGTTTACTATTTAAAACTTTTAAAATCGTGAACTTTGAAAAATATCAAGAATAATTTATTTAATTATACAAACGAACGAATAAGTGAAGAACGAGTTCAATTAATTTTAAAACGTTAAAAAGTTATAAATTTATCTTGTTAAAGCGTTCCAAACAAGTAGGAGCGTTCACAACTGAGTTATGTAACTTGAATCTTTTATATTTTAATAATCTATATTTTGAGAAACTTATTCTACAAATATAACTTAAAATATTAAAGAATAATTATATTTTATATGTCTTATACGAAATATAACTGATTATTAAGTAAAGTTAACCTAAGTCAGATTCCTAGTTTCTTTTTGCTTATCTCGACATGAGTTGGGAAATGCGTAAATAAAATTTAAGCCACATGTTTTCATTAATAACAAATTTATTTTTATTTATTTTAAAGGTCTGAAAATTAATGATTGTAAATGTTAAAAAACATTTGGTTCACAATTTGCGCGTATATATGCATTTTTTTAATTTCACGCAGTACCCTGTACATGACAGGGTAAACAGAGGGAGGGGAACCTAGTATAACTCTGCTTCTATAAAGACACTTCTGTTCCTTATAAATACGCCAAATTCTGGAAGCATTGCGTGTTGAGTGGCGGAAATTAACGAAAATGAAAATATGATTTATTTCATTTCTTCGAATGAGAATCGAACCCACAATATACGATACGCTTACAGTCGCACGCGTGTGGGCACAAGTGTGCGGCTGTTAGCGCGTTACGACTGACCTTCATTTTATTCTACTAGGATAACACCCCAAAAATTGACTATTAAGACTAAATGGTAGCAAGATGAGGAGCAACTTTAATTGGAAAAGTTAGTGCTAAAATTTGAAATACTATTATTAACAACTTAATAACCGTCAGTAGACAATATTTATAATATAAATCAATATTTCCGTAGACACAAGTTATCGTTTCTTATTGTTTTGTAACAAAAAAAGATTTACTTTGATTTGATTACTGCTTACTCGTGTGTGGATCTATTTGTTTTGCATTTCAGTTTTACGCGGAGGCACGTAGGGAAATAAACTCACGTTGTGTGTTTGAATTTTATTTTCTTCTTTTATCTTAAAATAAAATAAATCTTAAAACTTTATAATACTCACCTGGGAAGTCATCTTTCTTTTTTTTGTGATATTAATATAATTCTTAAAAGTCTTTCCGTGACTACTTTCCTTTATTTGTATCATAATTATAGGTACATAGAAAGTACCATGTAGGTTTTGATTACACGATGTATTTCATATAAAATGAAATAGAAACGATGTATAAATGCTCGTATCTTTTGAGTGCTTAACTTAGAAGCTTAATCTTTTGTGTGATCCAAAGGATCGAAGACCTGGATATTTCAGTAGACAGGACAGGACAGGACAGGACAGGTCGGACAAAATGTGCTCGTAAATGGGTTCCGTTTTTTATTTTGAGGTTTAATCTAATCTAAAAAAATGCAAATACTTAACGATTCATCTAGTGAAATAAATACTAAGCAATAATTAATAAACTATATTATTCATCAATTATAATAGTTATTGGAAATTAATCTTAAGGATCTCTACTTAGTGGTGCTAAGCAGAATGCTCTCAACCTAACTTTCCTCGTTACGTCCCAAGTCCAAGTTTAGATGTTTTGAGATTTGCAGAGGCTCTGAGTGCATTCGGGACACAATGGCCTCTTCTTATCTTACATTTGGACTCTATGTTGGGGCTCGCACTGTCGGTCGCTCGGCACGTACGCTCACTCGCCGAAACGCGCTAGGAATACGATATCTCAACTTAGACGAGCATGTGAAGTTGTTATTGCAATACCAATATTATAGTGATGGTACAAAATTTTAATGTTGACTGTACATTCATATATAACAATAGTAATTCTGTACACATTATTACAGAAACAGTTAAACTAATTATGAAGAAACTCATGAACTTAAATTTCTTAAAATTAAAATTTATATTTCATTTTATTGATTTCTAAGAAATTTTCTTGTTTTTTTTTCACATCTAACCAACTTCTAAGGTACACACGTCGCGTGCCTGTTAACTGGTCTGCCATAAATTCAATTTGCCTTTTGTATTTCATAAACTGGAAGTGGTATAATTTTATAAGGTGCTATAATTAACGAAAGGGTAGCCCCGCTCGGATTACAAAGTCTAGGTAGCGTCGATTTACATAATAGGGATTCCGTGGCTGTTCTTGGCCTTTGAAATTCTGAACGAGACCGTATCCACTCAAAGTAGCGTGCATTAAAATAACATTAGCTTGTTTGAACGCACGTTAAACTAATTTGAGATGAAAATTGACATTTTGTAACCAGTTTAATATGTTTTTAATAATTAAAAAATAATTTAGTTCATCCATCTCAATTTACTTTAATGAAAACAATACATAACTTGTTTTGTTGTTTAACGTCATAAGTAAATAATTATGTAAAATATCATATTAAAACATTACTATTAATTATAATTTATCATACTATTCAACTCCTGAATAATTCAATTATAAACATTTACCAAATTTATTAAAAGTAACTAATTAACTTTGTTTGTGTATGCTTAAATCACCATAAAGTTGTAAAATAGTACGAATACTCGATTCTGCAAAATTAAAAACGTGAATGCAGCAATTCCCGTAATTGGGTAACCGCTGCGCATCATTAGGTGATTGCAGCTGCGGCCCAGTGTGTCTCGAGCTTACTAACGGGAATAATCGAGGATATTCAATTATCGTCTATTATCTGTATTATACAACATATGAGGTTGTTGTCGTCGTTACTTCAAACAAGAAGAGCTCGATATTTTTTATTTAGACACATATTTAAGGATTCAATAAATATGAAAATATCTTTAATTAAAGACTGGTCACGTAATATAAGAAATAGTCAATTTTCTTAATAAGATTTTTAATTTTCACGATTCTTCGATCAAGTATACTTAATTTTATAGATCTCTTAAACCGGGTAGACTGATGTAGCATTATTATATCAAACCACCGCTAACTGTACAGCCCTGGATTCATGCAAAATAAGCTGACTGACTGTATCTTATCCTCTAGTTTGGATAAGAGACTTAATTTTTTTCAAAGTGAATCCTAGGTTGTGGAAAGCTTCCAACCGTCTTCTCTGTTGAAGTTTAGATGTTTTTGTATTTCAATATCCTCGGATCATTCTAGGAATATATCTTTTCCCGTTGCGAGTACCTTCCACTCACTGTATACGACAGAACATATTTAGTTACAAAACATCAATTATTTTTTCTAATGACAACCATTTTTTATTATAATATTATTTATATTTACTTTACAGATTAAAATGTCAAGCAGATCAAGAACAGTATGTAGACAGCCACCACATTGGTTCTCTATAGATCCTCTTGTCCGCCACACCTTATCTCATCGCTACTGATGCATGAGCGAGCAGCCAGTGAATTGTGAACTCATTCATCATCGAATCGGACGATCTGAGGTCAACAATCTTTGAAATGAAAATATATTTTAATTTAATATCTTAACTTGACAATTGATAAACAAAGAGCTTTATGTTTTGTTTTATTTATATTTTTTTGTATTATAATGTATATATAACCTATATGTTTTTACTTAGGCAGAGGGAACCTAGTGTTACGACACTTCGTTCCCCACTTTCTGCCGAATTCTTTAGGCATTGCGTGTTGAGTGGCAGAACTCAACTCCGCGCTTTGCCTCGACACCAGAGCGAAGAAATGGAAATATAAGTTTAAGTAAATATTTCATCTCCTCGAGTGGAAATCGAACCCACAACCAGTCGGTTTTACATAGTAAACTTTTATATTACTTTCACTGAAAAAACGGGTGTATGTATATATTTCTATAACCCGCAGGAAAGTTTACAGGTGTACCAGGTCACCTAAGTGGTGATATTTCTTTATTTTGAGTTTAAATCTATTAAATAATTTAGACATAGGTATAGATTTTGCATTTTTTTTCAGTAGAAAGAAAAGAACTCCCACGAGTAGATTCGCCATAAATATCGCTTTTATAAACAGATGCTGTCCCACTGCGATACGATAGATTTACCGAGATCAAACAAATAAACACTGTTATAGAAATATTATCTTATCATTAGAAAATAACAATTTACAATTCAAAGAAGCATACAATACATTGTGTTTCCAAGAAATATAAAATAAAACATATTGTTTTATTTTATATTTCTTCCTGTCATATATTCATTAGAGTCCGTTTAAACGGGCTAACTGGACCAAAAATGCTGCTCAGAGAAACGTGCACGAGTATGTTATAGTTACGGTACATTGCATTGCGGACGTCCTCGTCTTGTTTTAAAAACAATTATTTCTTTACTGCAACAAAGTATTTTAATTTTTTAGAGGCCAGTCGTGGCGCAGGGGTGCAAACGTGAGACTCTTAACGCGACAGGTTCGATTTCCACTCGAGGAGATTAAAAATGTAATATTATATTTTTTTCGTTCTGGTGTCGAGGTAAAGCGCGGCGTTAAAATCTGCCACTCAAAACGCAATGCCTCCAGAATTCAGTGGAGAATAGGGAGCGGAGTGTCTTAGCACTAGGCTCCCTCTGCCTACCCTGCTACATGCGGAATACAGCGTGAAGCTGAAAAAAAGTAAAAAGTAAAATAAGAATTAGACTAGAGCATAAATAGGATCCCAGAACTTGATAAATATTTTGTAATAATAGTCACTCACACTATGTGAATGGTCTATATATATATATATATATATATATATATATATATATATATATATGAATAAATATTTTCTTTTATTACAAATTCATAGTGCTTGCAGCGTTTGGCGCTCCGTTCTCTTTGACTACCCCCCCCCATGGGTAAAGCGTGAAGCTAGTTTAGTTTAGTTTTAGTTTAAGTATATTTCCATTGTTTTATAATGGATTTTTTATAAATTGTGTAATAAATTATAATATCACAAATTCATTATATAAACTAGTAAAAGTGACTCAAGAGTTATCTGGGTATTAACTTAATGCTTAACTTTGCTAATTAGATACATATGTATGTACTAGATCTGAATAGCGACAGCTCAGTTACGTAAATAAATTGATAAATTGTTATTAAACGATTAGTGTTATAAATTTTATCGTATAGGTTTACACTTGTCTAGACTTTAGATAAATAAAATTGATGTGGCGACGAAGCTAGTCTCGTATACCGGACAATTCGCGGAAATAGTGGGTTCAAATTCAAGTTTAATTGGGTTAATTAAAATTTTTTGGAAGCTGCATCTTGTGAAGGACCGTCTAAGTAGCAACTACTTAGACGGTCTTCTTTTCCTTGTAAATAATAATAATGTTAAAATAGTTGCAATAATTAATTAATAATTAAGATATACAATTCTTTTAGTTCATATGATATTAAATAACATATGTGCAATTATATTCATAGATTTCTATAAAGAAAATCAAACATCTGTATAATAAAGTAAGCTTTTAATTAACTTGTACACAGTCTATGGTTTTCAATGAATTAATAAATGCCTAACTGCATGAGCAAAATGAAACTCTCCCTTCAGTCCAGTCCAGTCTTTTCAGTACATAATAGGTATATTCTTGACAGTGTAATTGTTAAGCTTTCAGCCACGTAATGAGTTTTCACAGAGGAGATATTTCATAAGTAATATAAAAGAGATATAAACAGTACAAAGGTCAGTCGTGGAGCAGGGGCACAAAGTGTGTTAACGCGACAGCTTGTGAGTTCAATTCCCAATCGATGAAATTTAATATTTAATATTTTCATTTTCTTCGATCTGATGTCGAGGCAAAGGGCGGAGTTAAGTTTCACCATTCAACAAGCAATGGCTCCAGAATTCGGCGGAAAAACAGAGTGTTTTAGCACTAGGTTCCCTCTGTATATCCTACTATATGAGGGATTCAGCGTATGCTAAATAAAAAATAAATAAATAAACAGTACAATAAAAACTAAAATTAAACGAAATTTGTATATTATACATAAATAAAAATAATGACATTTGACCCGGATGTTGTAAGAATTATTACGGATATAAAATAGGTTATTTCGCGGTGAACTTTTATCACACCTGAGCTGCGACGTAACCGGATTGGACGCATTACCCCACACCATAATCTTAAATCACTCGCTCAGTATTTCGATTGCAGACAAAGGATCGACTCGAAACCCACATTATGACGGTAGTTGAATAATTGTATAGATAAGTGAAATTGATTGCTTCTAGTCTACGTGTGGCCATTGTGTTTTTTTTCGAGGTTCCCGTTTTATCCAGCGTATAACAGCATAGACAGAGGGTACTTATTGTTAAAACACTCCGAGTGGCGGAACTTAACGCCGCGCTTTTCGCCTTGGTACCACAACGAAGAAATGAAAATATTAATAAATAATAATTAATTCCTCCAAGTATGAGAATCGAACTCACACCCGTTGCGTTATAGTTACACGCTTGTGCCCGTATATATTTAATATAATAATAGTGCGTTCAGTTTCAGCTTAACTCTTAATTCTGGAAAATGAATGAAAATGTCAATGAATATATGGAATTATTTTTAAACGACAATCTTTGCGGCTATCTGCTTATATCTTTTATTTTCGTTGCAGGTAATTAATATATGTAAATGGTCGCTTGAAAATCCATGAAATGAAACGCTTTATGAAAATATATAAACTTGATATAGGTATACTCAAAAATTATGACGTAAATTAAATTTTACCAATAGTACCTAATATTTATAACCATTTCAAGATTTATTATTTTATTATTATCTTAAAAGTAAGTACATTATTTTTAACAACCTACTTTCAATACTTAATAGTCTTATTAGTAGGTTATTTTTTAAGAAATTTGTGAGTAAAAATACATAACTTATTCCGTTTACGGTTGAGCTGCTAAGGCTGCTAAGGCTCTTTATTTTATTTTTTGTTTGCTTCATGCGGTTTTCCACATAACAGGGTAGATAGATGGAACCTCGGAACCTAGTGTTAAGAAACTCCGTTCCCATTAAGGCTTCTGTTTCCTACTTTCCTACAAATTCCGGAGGCACTCCTTGTTGAGTGGCGGAACGCAACGCCTGGCTTTGCCTCATCACCAGACCGAAGAAACGAAATTATTAAATGCATTCAAAATTCAATTCCTTGAGTGGGAATCGCCACTGCGCCACGACAGACCTAAGATCTTTATGTAGTTATATTTAAAAAAACGTAGTGAAGGTAAATCAAAGAAGTAAAGTTATTAGAACTTAGTTTCTGTATCATCGGGTACTTTTTTATTTTTTTTTATTGTTTTTATGTAAATATTTTTGTTCTATATTTTTTTTATAAATTACCTTTTTGTTATTTTTCTATTTTATCTGCATTATATTTTTTTTGTTTTATAACGTAATGTCTTATATTATAATTGTTGTGAAGCCCGATACAGCATATGCATTTAGTGTTTGCTTACAACCGGATATTCATAAGTGCGAGAAAATCGTATCGTATTAATTATTCTTATAATGTTATAGCCAAATAAATAAATTAAACAAAAGGAAGGCCAGTCGTGGCGCAGGGGTGCAAAATCTGCCTGTTTGATTCCCACTCGTGGAAATTAAATATTTAATATTTTCATTTTCTTCATCCTGGTGACGAGACAAAGCGGGGCGGGCTCGCTACTATACACGCAATGCCTCCAGGATTTGTTGGAAAATGGGGAACGAAGTGTCTTAACACTAGGTTCTCTTTGCCTATCGTGCTTCCTGAGAAATACAACGTGACGCTGAAGGTATGTCTATTTGTAAAACATCTTATTATTAGTTCATAACATGAAGGCTTAGATAACTTTTTTCCTACATAAACATAGTAGACTACTACTACTTCTATCCGAATTTAAGATATTGTGTGTTGACAGACGGAATACAACGCACTATGTATACTAGAACACCGGAGATGGAACCCATAACCAATATCGTTATAATTTGACACAGTCCCACTTCACGCCACTGTTTTATTTATTTAGGTAAAATAGTCCACACAAAGAAGAATTGAGGCTAGTCGTGGTGCAGGGGCACAAAGAGTGACTGTAAAACCGTCTGGTTGTGGGTTCGATCCCCACTCGAGGAGATGAAATATTTATTTAAATTTATATTTCCATTTCTTCGCTCTGGGGCCGAGGCAAAGCGCGGCGTTGAGTTCTGTCACTCAAAACGCAATGATAAAAGTGGGGAACGGAGTGTCTTAACACTAGGTTCCCTCTGCTTTCCCTGCTGTGTGCAGGATACAGCGTGAAGCAATGAACATAATAATTATTATTATAGAACTTTTTACTAAATAAAATGTAATGCTATTACTGTGTAATGTATTACACCTATTAATTGCACCAAAAATAAATAAAAAAAGGTTTGAAAGTAAAAAAATATCATATTGAGGCCAGTCGTGGGGCAGGAGCATAAGCGTGTTACTGTAAACACGGCAGGTTGTCTATTCCCACACGAGGAAATGAGATATTTAATATTTTCATTTCTTCGCTTTGATGTCAAGGCAAAGCGCGGCGGTAAATTCCGCCACTCTACACGCAATGCCTTCTGAATTTGGCAGGAATTGTGGAGCGGAGTGTCTTAACCCTAGGCTCTCTCTGCATACCCTGCAATATATTGAACACAGCGTGACGCTTAATAAAAAGTAAATAATTAAACAATTCATGATCCCTAAAACGATAACACTATATATGTAGAAATATTATTTATTTCTCATTTCATTGATAAAGTACACGCTAACGATAAACATAGCAGCGGAGGGAAACCGCACGTATCGTAGCAGTGCATTGTTGTGCTGCAGCCTTCATTAAAAGTTTACATAATGGCGCTTATTCCGCCTCTTAATACTGGGCTAGGAAACTCAGACTTTAAAATTTAATGATTTTGTTCAGTTATAGAACTGGTTTCCTACATATAAAATTGATCGCTAAAATTTTTTATATATATGTTTTTTATCTTTACGTATCTCTCCCATTTTGCTTGGTAGGCGGAGAGAGCTCTCTCCTAACACTAGAATCTATTCTCCAAGTAATAAATCTTAAACCATATTAACAATAATTATCTTGGACAGAAATATTTATACCGTTAGGAAAAGTTAAAGTTATGTTGACATTTAACTAAATAATTTTAAAGTATACTTCTTTCGAATGATTAATATGATGGCAATAGTGGTTAAATAGCTTTAATAAGAATTTCTGCAACATCTTCATTATTATAAATAATATATAACAAAATTTTATTACGTTAAATTGTAAGTAATAAGAAGACATTATTTTTTTTACATTTATATGTATAAAATACAATGATAACTAGATATTAATAATTATTATATGGTGTAAGTGGCACATGCGCTTCCATATCATGAAAACAAAAAAAAAATGTATACTTTAAAATTTTTGATTGTCCATAATATGTAGTAATGTTTTTGTAAATAAATAGTTATTTAAACCATTTTTAAGATTATATAAGAATGTTTTAAGTGATATTTTTGTAACTGAAAAATAATTATTTGAATCCATTTTAATTGTTATTTTAAGTAAATGTTTCACAAAGAATATTCGTATTACGTATGTATATACAACAAGAACAGATCTAGCACAATGGTGCAGGCTTGCAACATCTCAACTTGCCACAATACTACTTGCCAAACCTTTCTCATTTCGTTTTTGTTTCGCTCGTTGTCACTGTTGTTATCGGGGCCGCAGATGTTTCTACGAAAGCGTCGACTCATCTATGGATTAGTATCTGCTAGGGTTTCGTATTGTGTCCAATTTTACGACAAAAACTTTTCTGATGGCTAAGAACTTGAGAAATATTAGACATGTTAGTTGGCCAGTGGAAGATTTTGAATTATAACACTAAAATGGTATCTTTCTTTATTATCTATTTACTAATGTTTTATTGTGACGTTTATTTAATTAAATATGTACCTAAGTAAATAATCAACAAAGGTATCATGTAGAAATGGTTTTTTTTTTCAATTTGTAACATGTGAAAACTACAAAAAGCCATTTTTTTTTGTTTCATGCTGTATTCCGCACATAACTTGGTAGTGTTACGACATTCCGTTCCCCATTTTCCACTGAATCTTCAAGGCATTGCTTATAAAGTGGCGGTTCTCAATGAAAGAAATGGAAATATTTAATATGTGATTTCCTCGAACGGGAGTTAAACTCACAAACTAGAGCGTTTACAATCACACGCCTGTGCCTCTGCGGCGCGACAGGCCCTTTAAATAGAAAAAAAAAAACTACCTTAAATATGTTTTTCTATAAAGTATATACTCAAAAATATTTATTTAATAAAAATGTGCACCCTTATTTTTAAATATTTTACAGTAATTTGTGGTACCTACTAGACTTTACAAAGTCTAGACGATGCTGGAGAGTTACACGTACATTTACATAATAGAGAAACTGCGGTTGGGTCCAGTGACAGTGAAATAAATTAAATTATTAGCTTTTGTTCACTTTTATCATCGCCATCTTCGTCGTGTAATTTTAATCATTATGACACTAAATTGTCTAGATTTAAAATATTTACTATATTAGTAGGTTTAGTTTAAATATTTAATAAACATTTTTTTGTCAATTAGTATATACCTATATAAACTGAATAGTAAAAGGAGATTTGACAATTTTTCCCTTTCCTAGCATATAGTGATATTAAAATTAAATCTCATTTGTATTCATAGTAACTTTTTAATGTAAAAAGTTATTACTTATAAAGTACAGGCTTTTAAAGGTATTTTAAAATAGATAATGTCAATATATTTTTTGAAATAAGTGAGTGACATCAACTTCCATCCAGTCAGAGAGGGAATTACTATTTTTCGTATAAAGAAATTTAACTATAATATATAATAAAAAAATCATTAAAAATTAAAGAACAAGCTTTTATTCAAAATGTTGTAGTAATATGAAAATAATAATTTTACGAAATTGCAAAAGCTTGTATCACGCAAAAAATTCATTTACTTTTAATTTATATGCGTACATGCCGTACCTACCTTTTGAATAAAAGCTTATTTTCAAAAAGTTTTTTGATTAAAATTTTATTTTTTACTGTTTAGTTTTTTCTTGTTGTTCTCATATTTATTATATAATAATTATTACAAGTGGGTTTTCCGGTCAATCTTCATCTTTAGGTGCTCGATATCATTTAACACCAAAGTGTTTGCCAAGCGAAATCAAACGAGTCCAAATACAATCTATCTACCATTGTTATTCAGAAAAGCCTTGAGACTGGCTCTTTAGCAATACTCTTTCTCCATTCTCAAGGCGTTATAACATGCTATTGGGTTGGCAACTAAGTAATTGCGGATTTTTATATGAAAATCAAAGACAATTTTTTCATGGAACTAAATAACAAGAGCTGGCTCAGAACCTATAAGGACAGTGTTCGCGTCCAGGCTCCCGCAACCCATGTGCTTGGTCTTCGACATATTTAGTTTAAGACCGCCATTCTCAAATGTACTATTCCAGAGGTTCAGTTTACGCTCCAGAATCAGTCGGTTTTCGTCAATGTGTGCTATGTCATCGGCGTTCGTCATCAACCATGAAGGCTAGTCTTGAATCTGAGCCGAAACAGTGTCTAGCATTACATTGAACAAGAACGGACAAAGAGCCGCGCCCTGATGAACCCTCACTGAAGTCAGGAAGAGTTTGGTGTCGCCAACAGCTGTCCTAGTGTAGTCTCTGATAATCTCAACATAATGCCCACTAAGCCGCCACTGGTGTGTCATCTATCCAGTTTTCAAAATATAATTAAAAACTAAAACTTCTCTTTTAATTGTCTTTCAATGTTTTTTTTTTTAATTTGCTATGTAAAAAGAGTCAGCTCAGCCAAGAATACTCATTGATTTATTTTCATTTTCTCAACACAACACCAGATTTTGTTTTACTAAAGATATAATCCGGAATAAAACGAATGTTATTCATATCTTTTGTGAAATACGTCATGCTATTTCAAAGGAAAGCATAAAGCTTGACGTACGTAATATATTCTTTTATACCTATTCTCTTTACACATATTCGTAGAATGTATCTTATAATGTAGGTATCTGTTATTTCTTTTTGCAACATATCAACTTTATATATTTACTTTTAATGAAGGTTTCAATTATATGAATAAAACCACTTGTTTTAAAAAATACATTATGTAGGTGAATAAAAAATATTACACGTGCTCATTTTCGCTTGAATTTCGAAAATTGCTATCACATATCGATACAAATAAATCTGACTTAACTATGGCCTTACAAAACAAAGTAAAAAGTTTTATAATTCAACAATATATCAGAAAAAAATATTCTACTCCAATATCCTGGGATATATTAACTTTATTGTAAACCTACTGAAATTATATGATGACTCAAGTAACCCTAAAGAGCACTCATTGCCTCAGCGGGAACACCCGCAAAATTGGTTCTTAGTGCTTTATTAAAACGTATATGCACATTTGCCGAATTTTAAGGGAAATTATATGAGTGGAGTCATAAAATCATACTAATAGTTTTTTTTTGAGAGAGAGAATTTAAATTTAAGCCGTCGTTGAAAGATTGCTAAATCTGCATATTAAAATATATATTAAAAATAAAACTAACTATTTGTCAGAATCGTTTGGCGATATGAAAATTTAAAATGGTAACCTTTTAACCGAATAAAGATATGAAAAAACCGGTTAAGTGCGAGTCGGACTGTTACACCGAGGCTTCCGTACCAACTTCAGGATTGTAGTTAAACGAGAATTACAACTTATAAAAGTGACAAACTGAAGTTTACGGGCATATGTACTCATTTTGTATGAAGTTGTATTTGTAGTTCACAAATATAAATTTGGTTCTTTTTTTCTATAAAATACCCATAAATATTTACTTATCGGATTTTTTCTTTATTTGCATTGTAAGTGTGAGAGAACTCACTTGTCTCTTCGTGCCAAATTTCTGTAGGTCCATGGGAAGTACCCTATAAGTTTTGATTGCGCGACGAATTTCTTACAAAATGCAGCAAAATCGATGCATAAATGCTCGTATCTTTTGATTGCATTCACCTAAACCTATTATTATTCGATATTAATTTCAGCTTGATACCTCTACGGGATCTCGAGATAAATGGTCTTGACAGACCGACAGACGGGCAACAAAGCGATCCTGATACAAAACCAAATATATATTTTTAAATTTAATGTACATACTAAATCTAAGTGAATAAACACTATTTATAAAAAATTACATAATTCTGAAAATTGATTTTTAACCATAATAATAAGTTAAATGTAAGGCATATACTACTAAAATAGATAAAATGCTGCAATCAGTTAAAGAAATAATTAAATAGAAAATAAGTTATAGATATCACATAAGTTAAGATACAAGTAGTCATTACTCTAACTATAAGCAAAAATCAATACCTGTTCAATAATATAAATAAAATATAATTAAATAAAAATTGAACTTGAAACCTTCACGACTGTCTGAAATATGTAACACACTAAAGAAAACGCAAGATACAAAAGGTTTCTGGTCACGCCGAAGGGGAGTCAGTCATATAAAAAAAAACAACGTGATCCTATGGGGGTTTCGTTCTTTATTTTTAGAGATACGGAACCCTAAAAATAATAAGAACAGACATGAACTAATATCAAGCTCACAACCCAGTATCAGTATCTTAGTATTTAAAAAAAAAAAAAAAACGGAAAACGGGAAAAACGGGAACGGAGTGTCTTAACACTAGGTTCCCTCTGCCTACCCTGCTATGTGCGGGATACAGCGTGAAGCTTAGTATTTACTTACTCGGAATTGATTTCAGAGCATATTTCAGGTATAGTTTAACTATCACAAGCACCCAGTCGAGTCGAGTCGACCCGAGTCGAGCATGGACAAATTAAAATAAATTATTACCAAGTAATAATTTATTTTAATTGTGTGTGTCCAAGTGGAAATCGAGAACATCGTGTCCCCAGGATTTATCCTGCCCCACAACGCCACAATGGCTCTTTAAACTCAGTATACGTGCAACTTTTGAAAATTAATATATTTAAAAGAATTTTGATACAGAAATTAATTCATCAGATTAATATTTATTTCTAAATGAGCTGAGATTACAAAGATATATATAAATATTATTAAAGATTATTATCTCAATAACGGTGTAAGAGTAATTATATTATTATCTATCTTGCAATGAAAAACCATTTTAAATATTTTTTTTTATTTCATTATTTGAATTATTTTTATATAAAAAAAAATAATTTGAGCTTACTCAAAATAGTTAAACATATTTTGAATTAGATACTTAAGCAACATATTTTGGATATTTTGAAGTGCTAAATCAGCTATCAGATTCACGCTGTATCCCGCACAGAGCAAGGCAGAGGAAACCTAGTGTTAAGACATACCGTCACCCACTTTCCGCCGAATTCTGGAGGCATTCCGTGTTGAGTGGTGGAACTCAACGCCGCGCTATGCCTCGACACCAGAGAGAAGAAATAAAAATATAAATTAAAATAAATATTTCATTTCCACGAATTGGGATTGAAATCACAACCAGTCACGTTTAAGGCACACTTTGTGCCCCTGCTACAATAGGCTTGCACAGATATAATTAGAGAAAGATTTCCTTAGCTTTCGTATTTCGTTTCAGTTGTTCAAATATTCCATTTTAATTTACGAAATGTAATGCTACTCTGGCAAACAACTAAGACTTGACACGTTTGAAGATTCAATGAGTTATTGGTAAAGGTTGTGTGACTCCTACCAAAGGAATAACCCTAGTTTACATAAAGGAGTCTCAAGGGACTGTCTTTGAAACTTCCCCTAAGTTTGTGAACATCACAACTCGGTCTATATAATTAAATCGCACTTGCTAAGGTCGTCTGGTACTAAAGTAGCCAAATAAGTTAAATTTGTTCTGAAACAATTCTTTTATTCATTATATTAATGTTATAGCGGCCGTAATAATAAAAGTAGGTATATAAAGTTCTACGTACAAAATATAATACAAATCGGTGAATCTAAGTTAATTTATATTGCAATCTAAAAAAAAATCTTAAAAGTAGGTCAAAGAAGTGGTAACAAAAGAAAATTTATTGACAGGCATTAGTATATCGATCGATAATTATGTAAAAGATATATAACTTACTAGAAAAAACTGGAAGATTATATTTCCAAGCAAAAATTATACTTAGCTAAGTTATTTATCGAAGGCAGTCGCGGAAACTGAGTGTCTTAACACTTGGTTTCCAGTTTCCTTCTGCCTAGCCTTCAAGTTACCAAAATCTCTCATTTATTATATATTGAAAATAAACGTGAGGGACAAAAGTATCCTAATAGGAACGGAGTATCTTAACATTAGGTTATCAGGCTACCTTTGCCTACCCTGCTATATTATGCGGTATACAGCGTAAAACTAAGAAGAAACAAAGAAAATAAACAATTTTATATGCTTATTTTGTACTGTTAAACAAAAAATAAAATATAAAAAGAAAATCTTATATGAAGTATGATGTAGAAATATATCTAAAATAATAGTCAAGTTTACTTCACACGATAATGTCACCAATAAATATAACGGAAGAATGTTTCATAACATAAATAATCTTGAAACTTTTGAAAGTATTTGGTACTTACGCACAATGCTCGTAATTTCCCATGAGAGGCGTCAAGTCTCTAGTTAAATTAGCTTCGCTAAATTTCTTAACGAAATCTATTTTTCAATTATTTTATAATAATAATAATAATAGTTTCACACCGTATTCCGCACACAATATGGTACCCAGTGGGAACCTAGTGTTAAAACATTCCGTTTCCTACTTTTGTTGAGTAGCGGAACTCAACGCCGGGCTTTTTCTTCAGAGCGAGGTGGAAAACATAAACACCTTTACTTTAAAATCAATCGCGTTCATTTTACAGGAAGTATTGAAGTAGCGCAGCGTGCACTGTAATCATATTCCCGCTTGTAAGGACACCTGCTACTTGACTACTACTGGTTGGTATATTGTTATATTATCAGCTTCACGCTGTATCCCGTACACAGCAGGGCAAAGCTAGTTAGTGTAAAGACACTTCGTTCTCCATTGATTGATTGGCGGAACTCATTGCCACACTTTGCCTCGATACCAGAGGGAAGAAATGCAAATATAAATTAAAATTAATATTTCATTTCCTCGAATTGGGATCGAATTCACAACCAGGCTCATTTACAGTTACACACTCGAGCCTCTGCACCATGACTCATATTGTTATATTAAGTTTAACATTTTTACAATAGTTTATTCCCCGGTGCAGTTCTCTCATTTTTATTTGTTACTAGTTGCTGCCCGCAACTTCATCAGTCTGTAACTTTAATTAGTTTATACTTATAAAATAAATTTACAATCCTTACCATATTACTTACGTTATCCACGCATTGTCATAGAAATATTATAGAAACTTGAATCTAAAAATATACCGCCTATGGTGGTATACTACAACAAAGTGTGTCAGAAGATGTCTATTATTAAAAAAAAAAAACGAAAAAACGCTATTTCTTATGGCTTCTTTATTATGCTGAAGTGTATGGGCTTTTAATTTCGGATGTTTGACTTTTATACTTCAATAAAAATGCATTGAGGCCATCTAACGGTAAGCTGGATGATTGTAGATTCGCCCCGTACTCGGCAGAATAAATAATTTTCGTTTCCCCGTTCTACGAAGACAAACCTCAGCATTTTCCGCCATTCAAAATTCAATTCCTTGTAATCCATTGAAAGTGGGGAATGGCATATTAGGTTAAAAATAATTTGTATTATCATTATTTTCTTTTCTCTTCTTATTTTTGTTCCCTTCACTTCATGCCTTTTTCAGAAAGAAAATTCCCTCTGCCTACCTGCTGTGTAGGAACGAGCGTGCCAACCTTCCATTCTCTCTCTCTTTCTGCTCAGTTTTTTTCCCTAGAAGCATTAACATATATTATATACATTAATAAAAATGCATAAAAAAAGATTTTTTGGGAACGACAACTACGACGACGACTTTAGGTAAAAATAAATGTAATCAATAAGCTTCACGCTGTATCCCGCACACAGCAGGGTAGGCAGAGGGAACCTCGTATTAAGACACTCCGTTCCCCACTTTCCGCAGATTTTTGGACCGGAGCATTGCGTGTTGAGTGGCGGAACTCAGCACCGCGCTTTGCCTCGACCTACGCCTCGAAAAATAAATGTCAAAAACTAATTTCAATTGCAACTGAAGATATTCAAGAAGTTTACCAAATGTTTGAGAATCTAACTTGTACCTACTACGAAGCTCAATTTCCTGCACTAAATACTTAACAGCCGTAGATACGTGATTATTGGCCACGTCTCGTTTGTACCGCTTCCCCCTTTGTTAACTCGACATGTAGCTCGAGCAACGCAATTAAGTAGCTACGTTATCTATCTATCTATATAAAAAATATTTTTTTTTGGATTTTTTTTTCTGCCACTCAACACGCAATGCCTCTAGAATTCGGAAGAAAGAGGGGAACGGAGTGTCTTAACACTAGGTTTCCTCTGCCTTCCCTGCTGTGTGCGGGATTTGATTTAAGATTATATGATCACTTTGTTTTCCGTCTGTCATGTAGCAGGGTGGAGGGAGCCTAATGCTATGACCTCCACTCCCCACTTTCGGATCGAGGCATTGCGTATTGAGTGGCAAAATTCAACATTCAATACAGAGCCTTGACACCAGAGCCAAGAAATTAAAATATTTAATTTCCTCGAGTGGGAATAGAATCCACAATCTGTCTCGTTGATAGTCAAATCCTTGTGTCCCTGCCCGACGACTGGCCTTATAATATAAATAAATAATATCTATACGTAAAAAATTAAATCTTATAATTTAAATATAAGTAAAATTTCAGCAAACAATCATCAACGGCCTTAATTAATAGAGACTATATTATGTATTTAATAAATCATCTTCACGCTGTATCCCAAACATAGCAAGGTAGGCAGAGGGAAGCTAGTGTTAAGACACGCCGTCCCCACTTTCCGCCGAGCTCTGGAGACATTGCGTGTTGAGTGGCGAAACTCATTTATTAGATAAGCAGCCTTAAATTTATCAATTAGATATGAGGAACGATTTAAAACTCGTCGTAATAATATATCATCTAAATCACATAAATTTAAAATAACATTTAATGTAAGAAATTTAGTTCTGGTACTTGGTACAATGTAACTACTTCAACCTTACACATACCTAAAGATATGCGTGGCAGATGCGACCAGACGTCCACCGCAAGCATGTCGCTCGTACCGTTGTGTTCACGTCACCGTGTTGGTCGTAGCCCGCTTAACTTATCTTGACCAGTGCAGGGACTGTCCCCGGATTTATGGAATTACTCGAGAAACTTTTAACTTTAGCCAACAGTTTTGGTTGACAAATCTTCTGAATTATAAACGATGCAATGTCGTCAACAGTTGGTACATGGATGTCACGTATGTTATTTTTCGATTAAAGCGAAAGTTTTAATAGAGAAATAAAAAAATAATTTGGGAGAGTTTGTTGAGACAGAGTGTAAGTTTTGTTCTTCGATTTTAATAATAGTTATATTTTATTTATTATTTACGCCATTATACTAAAATTAACTAAAACTGGTAATTTTCACTCAATTCATATGATGTATATAACATATAAGAAAGTGAGAATATAAGGTTGGTGGTATATAAGGTACTTTTAATGAAAATATTTTAAATAAATTGCTATTTTTTTATCCTACGCTGCCATGCGTGATCCTATTAAGTAAAGTAACATATTATATTCAATTAACTACAGTTAAATGTTTATTAATTAAATATTCTCTTTTCACGAACTATTTTAGAACAATTTTTCAAATGGGTTGCGCAAGTTCCAGCAAGGTGTGCCACTTTCTAGTTCGCCGCATTACTTCTGAGTTCTGACATTAATTAATGCTTTCTTTTGTTACTCCTTACTAGTTATAAGCAAGATTGATTTTCCTTGTAAGATTTATCTTAAAAAGATATTACTATGGCTGCTGGTTACTCATTTGAGCTTGAATTTTATTGTTGTGTGTTCGATTCGCACTCGAGGGAATTAATTATTTAATTATTAATTATTGGCATTGCGTGTTAAGTGATGGTACTCAACGCCGCGTTTTGCCTCGTTACCAGAGCGAGTAAATGAAAATATTAAATATTTCATTCCCAGGAGTGGGAATCAAACCTACAACCGTTGCGTTGACATGCACACGCTTGCGCCCCTGTGATACGACGTCCCTAAAATAATTAAATATGTAATATGTAAAATGAATACATTTTATATGTATGAGGTTTTTTAAATTATTACATTATTTTTATTTACAAAGACCCTACAGAAATTTAAATTAACATAACCTTGCCTGTGGGCTAATTGCTCTCCTCGGCATGCACGGATGGAAAAGGATGAAAATGTGAATAATAAGTAACTGGCAACAGGATACTTACGTATGTATGTATGACTATGTATATGTATATGTGTATATATTTAACTGAGTTCATATTACTTAGGCAGCATAGCTATTTATTCTTTTGAATGAATGTTATTATGATGTTTTTTTTAAAATATTCTAATTATTCACCTTGTCTCAATGAAAAAATGTCGATAGTGGAATAAATCGTCATAAGTGGAAGGGCTGTTGGAATCATCGAGTAACGGAAATTGATAGTAACAAAGTTTTATCTCTCATTGTAGATGCTAAATTAACAAGAGTATTGTTAATTCATTAGTATTTGTTGTGTAAGAAATGTGTAGCCAATAATATTTCGGTCTCGTTAAATATTTCATCAAAATGTCGTGAAAAGCTCAAAAGAACTGGTATTCTTAGATACAGCCGTCGTGGAATTATTTACCTAACTTCAGAAGCCCATATTATTTAGCTTTATTATGTGTGAAACTACTAGAATATATAATTCACATAGTTTTATCAAAAATATGTTTTTTATTGTATCTCACGGACTACTGCACAGTGTTCTAAACGTCGGGTTTCCAAAAATGTACAAAACTACAAAATATACGCGATTAATCCGGTTAAAGTAATTTCATTTAAAATGTGTAATAATCGTGAAAACTTTTTATATATAAAAAAAATAAATGAGTACTTGATTATAAACCAAAACAATAGTGGTTTTCAAAAGGTAAGCATTTATAACCAACCGCCTTTGTACGGACCGTGTACCACACACTGTGCTACGTCACTACATAATATTCATAGATTTTTTATTGATAAGTAAAATGTAAATGTTAAAATTCATAATACGGCTAAACATTACCAATCTAGTGGATAAAAAAAAATATTTTTGTTAAACATTTTTTAAAGTGTTATTCCGCACTTAGGAAAGAAAAATACTTATTTAGAAAACGTATAAAAATTTGAACGTAGCGGGACTCGAACCCGCGCCTCCTGGAAATCGACCAGGCGCTCTGACGAACTAAGCCATACGTTGTCATCAAGCTACGTCGAACACATAACTAAGTTGTAACAGGCGTATAAAAATTTTAAGTTCGAGTCTCGCTACGTTAAAATTTTTATACGTTTTCTAAATAAGTAAAAAAAAATAAGTTTCGGATATATAATTTGTTGATATATAATTTATATAGTAGTTAAAAAGTGTTTAAGTGTATCAAAATGACAGCTTTATCAATAAAGAGTTTTTTTATTAGTGAAGCGAGTGGAGGGTAGTTTACTGTCCTAGTAAATCGAATATTTTGTTGGTAGATACGTCACTAAATTTAATTCAATATACTGCTTAAACTTGATTAAAATGTACAAAGATCTATTCTCAACACTGTATATCCTACTTATAATATTTTTGTTAAAATAAGCCCAATATTGTTGTTGAGGCCAGTCGTCGGTGCGGGGGCACAAAGTGTGACTGTAAAATCGACTGGTTGGGGGTTCCATCCCCCCTCGAGGAAATAAAATATTTATTTACATTTATATTTTCATTTCTTCGCTCTGGTGTCGAAGCAAAACGCGGCGTTGAGTTCCGCCACTCAACATGCAATGCCTTCAGAACTCGGTGGAAAGTGGGAAACGTTGTATCTTAACACTGGGCTAGTGTTACATTGTAATGTAAGGTAGATTACAATTTATACATAATATTGTATTGTTATTTGCAAAGTCACTGTATCTATTTACATATTAAATACGGCGTTTGAAGCAAGCATAACTATAAAAATTGAGGTCATCAAGTCTTTGCGCACTTAAACCTAGTAGCCACTATGGTTGTAGGTTCATTCCGTCAGGTTAGTCAGAGAAATTAATTATTTTTCACCTTAATAAAACTCTGATAAAACAAAGCGGCGTTAAGCTCCACCGCTCAACACGCAATGTCTCTAATTTGGACGAAAAGCCTACTGGATAAAGCGAGAAGCTGAAAAAAATAATATTACTGTAAAAAAAAAAATCTGCTTCACGCTGTATCCCACACATAGCAGGGTAGGCAGAGGGAACTTAGTGTTAAGACACTCCGTTCCCCACTTTCCGCCGAGTTCTGGAGCCATTGCGCATTGAGTGGCGGAACTCGACGCCGCGCTTTGCCTCGACACCAGAGCGAAGTAATGAAAATATAAATGTAAATAAATATTTCATTTCCTCGAGTGGGAATCAAACCCACAACCGGCCGATTTTATAGTCACACTCTGTGCCACTGCGCCACGACTGGCCTCGAACGAACATCAAATATATATATATTTTCCACATCTAAATCGAATTCGTAACCTTCCATTCTAATAGCGTAAGTTACTCATATATCACTGCATCATGTCGAGCTTGTGTAAAATGTGATCGTACTACTTAGGGACACTGTGACTATCGGTATACAAAAAGGTCCTTTTATGTTGTAAACTCGTTCAAGCAACGTTTGATCTCTTTTAAATTGACATGACGATATTTTACCAAACATATATACCGCGGTCCTCATTATGTGCTCGATTTAGAGTTTAATATCTATAAAGGAATATTGTATAAGAAATGTTTGTTGATAAAGCCGCTGGCTGCCAGCTTTGTTTGAAAGCCTTATACAAGTAAATACTAGAATAATAAAGGTCTTAGACGTGGTAAATATGATTCTTATTTATTTGAGTTTGTTGTAATTTATAGATGAAACTTCAATTAATTTTAAATCTTAATTTATCAGCTAAAAAACAAAATAGGCATAGGGAACCTAGTGTTAAGACACTCCGTTCTCTACTTGTGGCGGAACCCAACGCCGCGCTTTGCCTCGACAAAAGAGCAATGAAACGAAAATATAAATGTAAATAAATATTTTATTTTATTGCACCACGACTGGCCTATTGATTATTATGCTACTATATAAACTCTATGTAAAGATAAAATAACAACAAACAATGTAAAATTAACAATAACAGTATTTAAGGCTGAAGTTGAGGCATATTCAAAACTACCTCTTTATTTTATTCAAAGCTGCCTCAGTAGTATTTGAAAAATAACAAATGTTTTCTTTTTCAAGTAAAAGTTTAAAAATTGTATTAATCTGTAGCTTATGCATGACATATGAAACATTCTGACTATAAGAAGAAAAAAAGCCTTCCTTCAATCCACATACTTTTAATTGGATCCCTGCGATCCTTACGCGCTTATTTGAGAATGTTCAAAATTTAAATTCAAAAACAAACACTCAACGGTTCTCAAACGTCAGCGGTGACAAGTGACGATTGTGCAGGTTAGTATTGCTACTACTCAAAAAATACTGACCAAATTTCTGCTTAAAATAGCTTTATTAACATATATTTTCAAAGGGGCACTATTCAACGCTGCCCCCCTCTTCCTTACGTAAAACATCACCACGGTAAGAGTCGTAATGGGCGGATGTCGGTTGCTCGCTGTTTAAGACGAACGTAACACAATTTGAAGCTCCGCCGGTGCTAGGATGCTTGAGAAATTCTACTCGCCTTATCCTTTCACGTAGAAAATTAAATGTCTCATAGTAATATCCGCAGCTCGTAGCGTTGGTTTTGGCAGTTGATCTATTGTCTGCCGCATTCGTGAACTCCGGCGGCCGAATTATCATTATTTCAGTTAAGCTATTTAGCAAGGTATTTTTTTTACTTTGGGAGGATTTAGCTATTATAATATTAGATAACGATTTTAATTTAAATAAATATAAAATATTTTGACTATAATACAATATTCTTGTAATATATTACAATTTTTTTATATGTAACTCTGACTCCGATTCGGAACAATTCAATTCGGTCACATCTCTACTATATTGAGCTCGAAAATGAAAAGAAGTAAAAAGAAACACACGTACAGGTAATAAGTAACAAAAAATTAAATACGTATATGTAGATATTTTTTTGTAGAAAAAGCTAATTAGTCATAGATCGTTAGCCACAGATACATGAGCATATTATAGAAATTATGAATTTATAAACATTATATTTAGATATGCATATTTTTTTATAAAACTCTTAGAATAATAAAATTATAATATTAAAAATAACATCTAAAATAAATTTGTATACATTAATTTTGAAACTTGAAAACTTTTAGCTAAAGTAGGTTGACTTGTATGATAAAAAACTTAGGTATATTATTTCTTTTCAAGAAATACATAATTTCGTTGACTTTATTATAATAATATGCAAATTATCGTAACTTTATATAAAGTAGCATTTCTTCAGCTGTTTGTTTTGGTTGTGAAGACACATTTTAAGTGAAATAAAATAAAATGAAAATTGTTGCAATAATAAAAAATAAAAAAATAGAATTTAGCCTTTATTTACAGTCTTACACAATTTATAACCTAACCTATTTATTAAAATCATTTCGTCCAACTATCAGTCACCATCACGTAAGGTGTTTTACCATAGAACGTATTTGTCTGGTTCAAGTTATTATATTCTATTCCCTATTCTCCTCATGTCGTCTTACCATCGAGACACAAACAAAATATACAAACATATGCTTTGCCTCGACACCAGAGCGAAGAAATGGAAATATAAACTTAAATAAATATTTCATTTCCCCAAGAGCGAATCGGATATAAAACACGTCGCGGTTACAGTCACACGCTTATCCCCTGCGCCACGACCGACCTCAGTTTAATTTTGATCAATATTAGAAAATGATACTATTTATTATGTTGAATTAGTTTTAGAAGATTATATCTAGATGTTCACAGCGTCTACACGTGAGCGTGGTACAGGCAGCCATTCTCTAACCACAAACCTATCACACGCAACATTGTATCCACGTGAGTGAATTACATGGATTAATCGTAGCATTATAATCAAGTGGATTAATTTTATATGCAAATTCTTACGAAATAGACAAATAAATAAAATTCTATTTTTTTTCAATCGTGCAAATGATTTAATTGACAGTAGATTTAATTTCTCATTTAATTATTGAGGACAGTCGTGGCGCAGGGGCACAAGTGTGTGACTGTAACCGCGACAGGTTGGGTTCGATTTCCACGCGAGGAAATTAAATATTTATTTTCATAGCTCTGGTGTCGAGGCAAACCGCGCTGTTGAATTCCGCCACTCGTATTCACACATACTCGTATTGCCTCCAGAAATCGGCGCGGAGGGTCCTAATACTGGGTTCCCTTTGCGGGATACAGCATGAAGCTGGAAAAAAAACAATTTCATTATTAGTGTCAAAATATTATGTTCATTTGTGTACTCATAATTTAAAATGGAATATTAAAACAGGCACTATCATTCAAACTAATCAATCTAACCATATTTTTTACTAATATATTAATTCCTCATATGATTATTACGGCTTCAATTATATTAAAACTAGGTAATCCAAAATTTATCTTACGTAGTTAAATAAATCTTATCAAGACGAGCTGAGCTGTAACTCACACACAAGTACATTGCATTCAGAAAGTCAATATTTGAGCTTAATTGTATAAGAGAATTAAAGACACAAAGAATATGTAATTTTATAATTAGTGTATTATAACATAGTATAATAGATTTTTTTTTATTTTATAATAGAAATTAAATTAAATCAGGCTTTAGCTTCAGGCTGTAACCCGCACACAGCAACCCTGCTGTGCAGGCAGAGGGAACCTAGTATTAAGACACTCCGTTCCCCACTTTCCGTCGAATTCTGGAGGCATTGCGTGCTGAGTGGCGGAACGGCTTTGCCTTTTGTAATCATATTATATAATAGACGATCATCATATTACTGTATAGAACGTTAAATTTGATTACGAGCTGTATACAGAGATCTGGAAAAATTTAAATGTAATCTTAAAAAACTAGAAAAAGGAAAACGAAAAGTTAAATGGTCTTCTTTGTCTATGATCAGAAAATTATACATTTTAACAAATATTTCTTCTTTGCATCAAAGACAAAAAGTCTGCTCCTTAGACCTCATTTTACTTTTTTCAGATTGCTGTAAAACCTTGTAATTAGTTTAACATTGATAGTAGACTCTTAAGACTATATAAGACTGAAAAAAGTCTGGGCGGGTTATTAATTTTTCTTACAAATTTTAAGACCGATTTCATTTTTGTTTTATTATTCATTTTTTTTTAAATAGTATTTAAAATATATTTAGAGGCCAGTTGTGCAAGGGCATTGTAAAACGACAGGTTATGAGTCTTGGTAGCAATCCGCTCGCGGCTTTGCGATTATTATTTTACATTTTTATTTCCTCGCTCTGATAACGAGGTGAGAATTCGCCGAAAAGTGGGGAACGGAAGTGTCTTAATGGGAACGGGGTGTCTAATTTTAATTGAGTGGACCCACTTTTATAAGCCACAAGGTGCTGAGAACTCTTTTGGAATTTTTCAGAAATACTCTTAGAATACTTTTTCTCTCTGTATTGTTAAGACCGTATCCAAAACCCCCGTCAACACGTTCGTACGTCTCTGCATCTATGTGGACCCGACGACGCCCGAGTACATCTGCGAGTTCTCTGTATCGCCACTATTCTACGATGCAAAGCGGAGTTTTCATTTCAGTATTAGCGTCTTTAGCCGTGACCGTACTTGACACGAAAGCTTGCCCACTTATCTCTATATATAATAATAAAAGGATAGAAAAGTCAATTCAAATCAGTCAAAAAAAAAATTGTCGCTTAACATATACATTATAGAAGCTAAAAAACTACTCAGCAAAATTCTTGTCTGTCTGTTTGTTTTTTCACCAATCAGGTAAAAACTACCAGAGAGAAATTAATATTTTTTGTATAACCTAGGGTACTAGGGGAGGTCATTTTTTTGGGTTTAATCCCGGTTTTCATTATAGTTGCCTTAAAGAAAATTAAAAACCGAAAAATACAATTTATTTTTTTATATTTCTATTATTTATTTCGATATACTATCAAATATAGCTTTTTATCGCATATATTATTAGGATATCAGGGACGTAAATGAGGGAACAGAGCCAACATTTTAGTACAGAGTAACCTCTAAAGAATATATTACTCTACATTATGTCAAAAACAGCTTTAATCTTTGCCTATAAAAGTATAACTATTTCCAATTACTATCAACACTACAAGGCCGATACTAATGTGATATTATGGTGTAATTTTGAACATTTTCATTATTTTACCACCGATATAATAATTAGTTGGTAAAAAATAGACAATTTTTAATTGAAAAAAAAAATACTATAAGAATGTTGGTAGTTTTTGTTTTTAAAAGGTAAAAGAATTTCAAAATTGCCTAAATATACTTACTTCATGTGTTGCATAGCACATCACAAATTTAAATATCACCCTCAATACCTGAATACTTGGCACTCTACCGTGCGGCTTTGTAAGAATTGCCTTTCACGTACCACACAACTGTAACTGCTGCAGTGTTTCCATATTAATACGATATTACCCTTTGAACCTACTCAAAAAAACGCGTCTATCACCACTTTAAAGGCCAACAACAAACGTGTTCTCCCCTGGTGTTACACAGGATCGCAGGCTGCGGTGATCACTTACCATCAGGTAACCCCGTAGACTCGTTCAACTTATCTTTTCTATGAGAAAAAGACAAAACCAGGGCTGGAAGCTTGTTTAAAATAATTTACAATTAGTGTAACAATGATCTATGATGAATCGTAGTGTTTGCAAACTTCACACTATCCATCATTTATTATCTAAAAGATATTTCAACTTTGACCAAGAGTTTAGATACTTCATAAGCAATTTATCATGTTATTGAATAAGATAAATTTGAATTTTACGTTCAGATGATTATTATTTATTTGTTTTCATTATTTTTTAATAATTTCAAATTAATAATCTTCATTCGGTGAATATTTTTGAAATTATAAATCTACAACTTGATTCATAAACAAGCGTTTATATTTATCGTACCTGTATAATATTACAAATTCATATGTGTATATTTTTTTTTAGTTTCACACCGTAAAGTTATTATTTAGTGGTTAAATCAAGAATTGAATGTAAAAGTAGTATTAGCCCATGAAAGATTTTTTAATTTTTTTTAATGCATTTTTTACTTATATTTTTAAATGTTAAATACTCTTTATATTTAAAATACAAGTAATTTCATATATTTTAATATTTCTTTCGTCTGACATCTGGGACCAATGGAGCTTTGGAGCCACCGAACATACATTGAGTGAATGGAGTTCCGGGCTGCAGTAAATTCACCTGGGCGGCAGGTTCTTTTGCCGGGCAAATGAAGTTTACTGATATAGTGGAACACAACATAAAAATGGTTATTTCCTTTAGTAATGATGAGGTGATAATGATACTAAGAAACAACTGGTTTACAACCAACATCTAGCAACCTCAACATTCATATGCAGGAGAGCAGGCCATAGCCCTCATAGGTAGTCCCAAACTATAATGAGACCACTTGTGGCGCGGAGGCACAAGGGAGTGACTGTAAACGTGACAGGTTGTAGGTTCAAAATCCACTCGAAGAAATGAAATATTTAATATTTACATTTATTTCATTGCTCTGGTGTCGAGGCAAAGAGCGGCGTTGAGTTTCTCTACTAACTAAACAGAAATTCAAACGTCAGGGCAATAGTACTTATAACAAGGTTACAAGGAATAATATCTCAGTTAAGTTGGTTTTACAAATTTACGATTAATAGTCAACCAATTGTATTTTACTCGAAGATTTTGAACTACTTAATAGAAAATATTAAAACTATGCAGGGTACGGAACTCTCGGCCAGCAAATCCAACTCGCACTTGTTCGGTTTTTTAAAGTTTAAACACACTCTAGTGTAAAGCATTTATACTTTTTTACTCCTATCGTTCTAGTACTGAATTGCAAATTGAACAATAAAAATAACAATACGAACATTGCTATACGGTATCCTAATAAAACCGCCGCGTCACACAATCCTAAGAAAAAGTCATTTTGGCCCGCAATCTAATGAGAATCTTTATCAGATTTTACTAAGCCTATGTGTTCTGCTACAGTTAGACTGTTTCTTGCAAATTACACTGGAAAGAACCTTACCTAATAAGGTGGTTATTTTGTGATGACAGGATAAAAAATCATCATCTCATCAACACATGATGGTAGCAGAACAAAGTAAATAAAGATTTTTAATGTATTAAATATTATTTTATTAGCGAAAAAACCGATTAGCATTTTAATTTATATAATAAATAGTCAATAGTATTCTGACACTCAGCAGAAACACACAGCTCAGCTCAACACAGCTTAGTCGTTATTTTCGATTATTCCTAAATGAAAAAAATGTGAATCGTCTTTTTATTTAGGAATATAATAATTATTAATATTTTATTTTTAACATTTTAAAGTGTTATTCCACATTTAGGAAAGAAAAATGCTTATTAAGAAAACGTAAAAAATTTTTGAACGTAACGGGACTCGAACCCGCGCGGGTTTTCTAAATAAGTAAAAATATTTTATTGTTTAATTGATTTGACTTTTGTTGTCCTGAAATAAGCTTTCGTGGCGTGGATAACTAAACTTTGGTGACAAAACACAGTGTCCATAAACTCCATCCGATTGGGTCCTAATATTATGTTAATATAAATTACTGTATATGGCTGTCGTGGCGCTAACTGTACGGTAACTGTAAACGTGGCAGGCTTGGAAAATTAAATATTTCGAGTAAACGAAATATTTAATACTTCATTTTCTTCGCTCTGGCACCTATGCAGAAGCACGGCGTTGAGTTCCGCCACCCAACACGCAATGCCTTGAAAAAATCGGCGGAAACTGGAGAAAAGAGTGTCTTAACATTAGGTTCCCTCTGCCTACCATGCTGTGTGCGGGATACAGCGTGAAGCTGATTTTTGTAATATAATTTGTTGTAACAGTTTAACTTACATACTACATTCTGTTTAAAAAGTTAAATACACAGCGCTCCGTACCGCAACTAAATACGTGATTACAACATCCGCGAGCTCCCCACGCGCCCCTCTTTGTTGTTCACTTTAAAACTTACTTTGCTGATATTAGAAAAATGTAAGCTTCATTTTATCTGGATAAAAATTATAGGAGCTAAAATATTATAGTTCTTTTTTTTATTTTCTTTTTATCTTATATGTTTATTGCTATCTTATTTATTAGGTCAGAGTTTTGTCCAATATAGCATTTAACTGATTTTTTATGGTGTACTCTATTAAATAATTAGCTAATTATAAGCAACATCTATCTTTTGTATGAAATAAAATTAACATGCACACAGAATGCTTTAAATTATAAAAACTGAGTTTCTAAATATATGAGTAAAGTTAATATATATTTTTAACATTTAAAATAATATTTAAGTATTATAATGACAAATAGTATGATATGAGGCCAGTGACTGTAAACGTGACAGGTTGTGGGTTCGATTACCACTCGAGGAAATGAATTTGGTGCCGAGGCAAAAGCGCGGCGTAGTGTTCCGCCACTCAACACGCAAAATAGGGTGAAAAGTGGGGAGCGGAGTATCTTAATATTTACTAGACCTATCCTGCTGTATGCAGGATGCAGCGTGATGCTAAAGCTGAACTATAATAACATACAAAAAGCAAATTTCATTTTATTTATATCTCACATAAAAAATTTAAGCTTATAAATATATAGATAAAAATAGAAAAAATATGCAAAAAAATAACAAGTGCGAATCTACATATATTGCAACACTAATTGGTAGACCGACAGGTTCACAAAAACTTCAAGCATCTACGTTGAAACTTACAAAAATATTTTTTTACTGGTTGATAATTAATCTTTACTCTTTTTTTCGTTATCATTTATAAAAAGTAACTAAAAGTTACTATTTTATATGGTTTTAGTCATAATTTTATATATAAAATTATATTTATTTTTTAGCTTTACGGTGTATCCCGCACACGGCATGGTAGGTAGAGCGAGCCTGGAAGCCCAGTGTCTGCTTTCCGCCACATTCTGGAGACATTACATGTTATGTGGTGGAACTTAAGGCCTCACGTTATCAGAGCGAGGAAATCAAATTTTAAATATTTAATTTCCTCGTGTGGGAATCGAACCCACAACCTATCACGTCTAGCCACTACAGAGTTTATCTAAATAATTTGTAGAGTGGGGACGGAACGTAGTGGAAAATTACTTGGACGCCATCATGTGAATTATTTACTTAAAATTATACATTTAAATAAATGTTTAGACAATAGACATCGGATTGATAATATAAAATAATCCATATCTTATTTTTTATTGATACCTTTTCATAAAATAGTAATTATGATATAGTTTACCTGTATTTAAAGTAAGAATGAAAAAATATTTCAAGCTCTTTTAGTCCCATTCTAACTTGCATACAATATATCCTGTTTTAGTGATAAATTTAAACTTGGCGCCCCAATCCTCCTTTTCGTTTACGGAGACTGATTCGCTTATGTTCGACTACATTTATAGAACAATTAACGAACAGTGAGGTCGGTATGGCCGCACCTGTTCCGTAACGGCAGCACTCAGTCAGCGATCAAAAATCTTACTGACGCTACATTTATTCAAAGAGTAGGCCACAAATATAGCGGAAATATAAAGTAAAAAGTCGTTACTATTTTATTATTAGTTATTAAAGGACGAAAGAAACTCTGTTGGATATTTATTCTACATATTGATTATTTTATCACTGTAGCAGCATATATGTGGATTATATATGTCGGCGCGAGTATCAAATTTGGAAGTGTCGCAGTGTCTATGAAACGGTGGCGGAGTGAAATGTCACTTTGGAACAAATTGACATTGTACAAAACTTGTATTCGTCCCATTATAACCTATGCTTGTGTCGTGTTCGAACTCACCAAGACAGACCTCCTTCAGAGGGTCCTTTTTCGCGGGTAGGTGCATAAAAAGTAAACATAATTTTTATTTCTTGTGAAAGATATTTATTTGAAAATTGTTGTTTGAGGCTATAATATGCTGTAAAATATAACATACCTGTTAGCAAATACTGCTTTAAGTTCACCTACAATATATTTCTTAAGAATAGTAAAGAAATAAACTATATACAAAAATGTCATAAGTGGGGTCTATCAAACACTCAATCGCTCAACTTTCGGAACATTTCACTCAGCAAATGGCAGACTTCCAAAAAAACCTTCAAAGTCCTTCATTACCAGCCACAAGCCCCACATCTAACTTAACTGCACAATTCAATATCTTCAGGAATTTTGTGATATCTTCATTGGAGGCTTTACAAATGCAAGTTAATCGTCTTTCAAAAAAAGTTTGATAATATGGAGATGAGAAGCAAGTTACTGTGAATGAACTGTCAGTCGCTTAAAAGTTGATAGTCTTTCCCTTGAAACGTAACCCGATGCCACCGTATGGGTAAAAATACTCCTGATAAACCACGGCCAGTATTAATAAAATTTAAAGAGCTGTCCCAAAGAGATTGTGTGTGGTTTGGAAAGTCTGATCTCAAAAATTCTGGTGAAAATTTGAGATCAGAAAAATTCTTCTCAAAAAGTCTGATCTCTAAAGAACGTCATAGTGTCTTCATGGCTGCCCGACAAAGATTTGGCGTTTCCAAGTGCTGGACAAAGGCTGGTGATATCTTTGTTGTTGATGCAAATGGTAAGCGTCACCAAATTTTAACTGTAACTGAGCTCGATGCAGTGGCAAGTGGTTCTGCACAAGTTTCTCAAACATCTTTGATATCCACTGGTGGTGGTGCTTGTAACTTCCAAAAAGACAATAAGAAAAATCCTCAAGCCATCAGAACTAAAAGATTTGTTAAAAAATGATTGCATAATATAATTTACTTAATAGAATAATTATGTTTTGTTTTTTCTGTATAATGTGTTATGTTACATTAGCTTGGTTGTTACTATTTTTTTTTTTTTACTTTTAATAACTACTTTGTTTTACCTAGCCCACAATTGATAATATATTTACATTGAAATTACAAATTATTGCTTTCCTTAATGTGGACTAATAGACTATATAGTTAGAAATTTATGCTACTTGTTTGTTTTTACATTATATATATATACAATATTTACACATAAAACATAAACATAAAACAATATTTACAAGAATTCTAAGCTATAATTTTTACTTTACCGCTATATTAATAGATAAATTAAAGTAAAATTATTAAAAGTTATTACTAACTGCATACATAGATATGAAAAAAAAGTCCAAAAAAGAAGAAAAATAACATTGACATTTAACTCAACGTCAAATATCATCTGTCCTGTTTGATAGTTATGTATATTGTAATTATATATATATATATATATATATATATATATATATATATATATATTAGATTAGATTAGACTATTTTACATTAGATGCCATTTGCTGAGTGAAATGTTCCGAAAGTTGAGCGATTGAGTGTTTGATAGACCCTACTTATGACATTTTTGTATATAGTTTATTTCTTTACTATTCTTAAGAAATTTACTATCTATGAACTATGCAAAAATTTTGACAATCTAAAATTTCTCTATGACCTTAATTTAATTGATTGGGAAAGTGTATACGCCGATGCAACAGTGGATTTGAAACTTAACATCTTCAATTCCATTTTAATTGAGTATTTGATGTTCATGCACCCTTAAGGCCTATAAAACTTAAACATCTTCCTGCACCTTGGCTGACGCAGGAAATAAAGATCTTAATGACAAAGTGCAACAAAGCTAAAACAAGCGCGATTCATCTGAAGCTAATTTTGCTAAATACAAGCATTTGCTCAATAAATGCAACAAGGTGTGTAGAGATGCGCAGCGAAGTTATATTTACCAATCTTTAGATGTAGGTAATTCGGGTAAAGTTTGGTGATTCCTTGAGACTATGGGCATTGGACGACAAGCAAAAGATGTGAACTCCAATATTAATATTGATAGTCTTAATAGTCATTTCACCTCGGCAGTTGTAAATATTCTGAATAAATCAAATACGCTTCACCATCTAAAGTTACAATCGAAGCAAACTATGAGTGGTTTTGTGTTTGGTGAGGTTTGAGCTGATGATATTACAAAGAACATAAAAGCCATACACTCGGATGCCATTGGAAGCGATGGCATTAGTCGCAAAATGCTAGTACTATCTCTTGATATCATCCTTCCAGTCCTATGTGATATCTTTAATTATTCCTTAACCTCCAGTTCATTCCCCAATGCATGGAGAGCTGCTCACATTATCCCTGTACCCAAAATATCGTATCCCACATCATATTCCCACTTCCGTCCTATCTCTATCCTTCCTTTTCTTTCGAAAGTTCTTGAGCGAATTGTTCATCGTCAAGTGTCTCAATTTTTAGTAAAAAATGACCATTTAAGTATATTTCAGTCTGGTTTCCATCCTGGGCACAGTACTACCACTGCCTTGCTTAAACTATGTGATGACATTCGTTCTAGAATAGATAAAAGGCAGGTCACTGTCCTAGTTTTGCTTGACTTCTCCAATGCATGTAATACTATGGATTTTGACATTTTGCTTGCTACTCTTGAACACCTAAATATGTCCACTGACGTCATCACATGGTTCCATTCCTATCTACATAGTCACCAACAGAGTGTACGTTATGATAATAAGATTTCCATTCCTTGTTACCTTAAAGCAGGAGTTCCACAGGGAGGAGTATTGTCTCCTTTGCTATTTTCAATATTTATTAACACTTTAACCAATTTACTCACTGTGCCTTTTCATATATATGCTGATGATCTGCAAATATATGTATCGTTACCCATTGAAACTTTATCGGAGGCTATTGAACGGATTAATCGTAATCTTCAAACAAAATTTTTATGGAGCAAACAAATCGCATGGCTTAAATTTAAACACAAGTAAATCTCAGTATTTTATAATTGGTAACCAAAAACAAATTGCTAAATTCATAATTACACATTTGCCAGCTGTTATTTTTGATAGTACTCCTATTTCCTATAGTAATTCCATTAAAAACCTAGGTATCATCATGGATAACACCTTATCTTGGGGTTCTCAAATTTCACATGTTAGTCGTAAAATATTTGCGACGATGGGGTCTCTCAAGAAATGGAAGAATTTCCTTCCAATTAGAACAAAAATATTATTAACCACTTCCCTCCTTCTTCCTATTATGGACTATGCCGATATTTGTTACCTTGACTTATCACAAGAACATCTAGATAAGCTTGACCGTCTACAAAATCTCTGCATCAGATATATATTTGGGCTGAAAAAATTCGATCCCATATCACCTTTTCGTGATAAGCTTCAATAGCTAACAGTCCGGCATCGTCGATATCTCCACGTCCTATGCACACTTTATTCTATCCTTTTCCATCCCAACACTCCTCGTTACCTTAAGGAGCGCTTCACTTTCCTTGGCACCGATTCCAAGCTTCAACTCAATCTTCGCTCCAAAAGCGACAACAAATTAAAGATACCTATCTGCAACACGATAGGTTATAAGGAATCTTTCACTGTTAAAAGCGTCACCTTGTGGAATGACTTGCCGCGATATATTCGACATTCAGAGTCAATTAGTATCTTTAAAAAAACCCTTGAGCGTTATTATTTGGCACATCAAAAAACTGTATAATGTTTGTATATATGTATGTATTTATTATCTATATATGTATATTATATTATATAGGTATATGTATATAATATAATATAGGTATATGTATATAAATACATATATAATTATTATATGTACGATTTTGTATATATTATAACTTGTAATTTAAGTATCGTCTATGTATAATATATCAATAAAATGTTATTATGTTATTTATTTGTATACATTTAACTCTTTATTATTTATGCACTACCGAGGTATCCTTTACTATTGTAAATTTATGTTAGTTAAGGTTACCTGTAAGAGATCACTAATAGTGATAAGGTCGCCTTTGAATACTACCTCTATGCGCAAAATATTATTATTTTTAATTTTATATGTGTATTCCTATTTCTCTTGTAAAATGTTATATTTCCTATATGTATGCAATAAAATGTTTTATCTATCTATCCTCCGCATGGCTGGATCCCCATGGTACGTACGCAACGGTGACTTTGTGTAGATAAAGATTTTCAATTAAAGTTAAAGGAATTCTACTACGAGCGTGCAGATGCCTAATCCAACCCACTCATTGTCGGAGCGTGTAAGTACGCTCCACATCCACACCCGCTTCGAAGCGTCTTTCTAGATCCCGACGATCCAATTACTGCCACAAACTCCCACTACATAGACAGGATTCATTCCTCAGTCTCACGACACACTTTCCGTAGCCGTAAGAGACGACGAGGCCAGTCCTATCTCATGGCGGGACAGGGCCCAATGGTCAAAATCCGCCCTGATTAGCGTATGCATGGCATTCCCCTGTCACTCTTCACGAGTGTCCATCAAAGCTTGTATTTTTTCTTCAGGGGCGAGCTACTCTCGCCTCGCCTACCTATTCATAATTATATAATAATAATACAATTATTAAATATACTGCTGGAGGAGTGAAGGCGAACGTTTGTTACTGTAAAGGGATCCGTGAAGCCTACTACTGTAGTCGCAAGTCCTAGGCACTACTCCGAGCTTCACATAGTTTAAAAACATACTTTCAACTTCTGTGGAAAGTATTTAGTGGTCTATAGTTATAAGTTATCGTCATTTAGTTTATATTTACTCTTCATTCCATTAACTTTCAGCTGAAATCTCCGACATATGTAATATTTTACATAAAGGATAGATATTTTTACTGTTACTTGTTTACTTTTTACTCTAATCGCCATCAAAAATTAAAACCAAAAACTTTAAATGTCATGGAAACATAATATTTTTTGTACATGCATTGTATATTTTAATCTCCAAATAATTAAGCTTACATTTTTCTTCTTAAATATAAATAAATGCTTAAAGCTATATAAATAAATGATTACCTGATAAATCAAATAAATTTAACAAAAAAATTACAGTCAATTACAGGAAATGTTATAAAAAATATTTATTTCGTAATCGCTATTTTAAGAGATCCACCACTTATATAGACGTGGTTTGCCGTGCTGCCTGCCGGCTTTCAACTAAATTTTAATTCAACTTTTTATCATGAATACCTTCGTTAAAGTTTATTGGATTATGCATTGGCTCAGCGATAGAGCAGCAGTGTGTTTTTATATTTTTTTAATTTAAAACTTTCAATATTTATAATATTTTTTTAAATATGTTTTCTTTGATCAAATAAGATAAGAATTTAATGATAAGATTTTAAGCATCACACTGCATCCAGCACACAACAGGATAGGCAGAGGGTACCTAATATTAAGACACTTAATATCTTATTACAAATTACATAAACAACAATTAAATGATTCAAATGTAAACCATTTATCTAAATCTATCTGTCGCCCGTACCAAATCGCGAGGACATTTATTTGATGACGAAGTAGAGGAAAAAAAAATATATATATTAAGACACTCCGTTACCTATTTTCCGCTGAAGTCGGAACTCCACGCCGCGCTTTGCCTCGACACCAGACACAATAAATTAAAATATAAAATATATCATTTCCTCGAGACAGTATCGAACCCAGAACCTGTCGCTTTTACAAATCCAAATCAATAGAAAAACCATATATATACTATTTGCAATAGAACAATATATTTCTAAACATATTGTTTCATTTCACGTGACAGCTACTCAGTAACGAGACAGATTAACGATCCTCAGCGTAATACTATATTATGGTGACAAACATGTGCATATCCATCATTGCGCTGCTGAATATGCTTCCGGAAATCATACTTGCAATAATATTTAAAAATTATATATTTTACTTTTTAATATAACATGGTAACTTCTACAACAGTCTATTATATAGGGGACATTAGTACACAAAAGAACTTAGACATTTTTTAATTAAAATCGAATATAAATCAACATTTTAATGATATTTAATAAATTATAACATGCGATTGTATCAATACAATTGCATAACTTCAAAAGTTTGGTACAGATATTGTTTCGACCTTGAAAAACTATATCTTGAAATTATTTATCATGAAAAAAGAAGCTGAAGAGGTTGAAATAGGGGATGAAATTCCGCATGTAATTTGCTTTCCAACCATGAAAAAAAAAACGTAATTATGTTTAGGCAGCACTTTCGTTTCATTTCTCATGGCTTTAAGCTCATACATCGCAGGGTAGGCAGACGGAACCTGGGAACGTATTGTTCAGCTAGTCTGTTCCACATTAAGATAGATATTTCGTTCCATTAGTTTTTTTAGAAGATATAAAAATAGTGATTAACTCAACAAGAAATAATCGTATATTCTCGTCGTTTCATTAAAAATTCAACAGTAACAAGCGAGTCTTAGCTAGAAGACTAATGTTAAACGGTTTTAACTACACAGTAGTTGTGTGAATAATAGCTGATCGCGGTGGATGTCACGATCAGACGTCGCAGATAGACACGTTCCGTGCTAAATGAGTCGCGTGATTGGGACGACATTAATTTATGGAGTGCTTCGTGGCACTTGCTTCGCCATTACTTTGACCGATGGCAATCGTTGTATAAGTGAATGGATAACTGTGCAATGGTGGTCGAAAGTGGTATTATAAATTATGATATTTAGTTAGTTGTCATTATTAATCAGCTTCACGCTGTATCCCGCATTTAGCTCGGTAGAAGAGATAATCTAGCTAGAGCTCGAATCGAATAGTCTAGACATAGCGCAGCGTGTTGAGTTACGCCACCCAGCACAAAATGCATCCAGATTCCGGCGAAAACTGAGGAAAGGAGTGTCTTAATACTAGATTCCCTCTGCTTACCCAGCTGTGTGCTGTGTTTTTTTTAAACTATAATAATTGCTTGCTTAAAAATATTTTTAGTTATCAGTAAGAATATTTAACTAAAAATGAAGTAAAAAGAGTATATACTCTTTTTTTTTCAGCTTCACGCTTTATCCCGCACACAGCAGGGTAGGCAGAGGGAACCTAGTGTTAAGACACTCCGTTCCCCACTTTCTGCCTGATTTGGAGGCATTGAGTGTTGAGTGGCAGAAATCAACGCCGCGCTTTGCCTCGACACCAGAGCGAAGAAATGGAAATATAAATTTAAGTAAATATTTCATCTCCTCAAGTGGAAATCGAACCCACTTCAAGTCGGTTTTACAGTCACACTTTGTGCCGCTGCGCCACGACTGGCCTCGTATATACTCTTTTTCATATGAAAAGAAAAAAATACTTTTAATTATAAATCCAGTCAAGTGCTAGTGGAGATTTATATTTATATCATGAAACGGATTCAGCTATCTTGAGAATAATTAATGGAGACGAACTTAGTCTCTTTGAATATTTATTGTAAGAATTAAATATTGAATATCATTATATTTGTATATTTTTTTCGTAATTAATCATTCATTTTAAGTGGTTATAGGTTCGATCCAAACTCAGAATTATTTATAGTTCCCCCTATTTGGTAGACAAAGTGCAGTGTACACTTCTGCCAGATCTAAACATATAGAGTCTTGAAGAGAGTTCTCTTTGCCCATTCTTAATATCATTTATTTTTATACTTTTACGCTACGCTTTTTTATGTCGAGAGGTTGAACGAGAAATTACAATTTTTATTTATTTTCATAAAATAAAATAACCACTCACAACAATAAGAGGTATATGTTATCAAAATGCAGCTTCACGCTGTGAATTAAAAAAATAATATTTTTTTTTTATTATTTTTATGCAAAGTTAAATGAAGGTAGATAGAATTCACTACATTGTAGAAATGGATTATTCTTTCTCAATTGATTTGTGTCATCTACATATTAAATTAAGCAAAGTTATTAAGCCAAATTAAGCAATGCTACCTAGAATGATCTATCCAGCTCCACATAATATACGATATTGTATGATGTTTATTCTAATATGTTGAAATATCAGCTTCACGCTATATCCCGCTTACAGCCGAAGACGCTGAGTTAACCTAGTATCAAGACACTACGTTCCCCCTTTCCGCTAATTTTTTCCAAACATTGCGTATTGAGTGGCGGAACTCAACGCCGGGATTTTACTGTCCAAACTACTATAAAGCACAATTTCTAAAGACATTGCACTTGAAAGTTTACTGTCTCGATCTCCGTAAGTGATGAGGCATACATTCGGTAGTTTATCGGCGGTACGGTCTCGTATGCGTACATTAATCAAACCCTACGTTAGTAGTAGAGCGGTGCGGTCGGTTGCAGCGAGGCAACGCCGCAAGTCGCCGCGGGCTTCTCGCGTCGCCGCCCTTGCATAAATCCTTGTGAAGTGACCAGCCTTGACTAGGTCATTTGGTAATATATATCAACAGTTCATTGCGCAAGGCATGAACTAATGAAGTCCTGTTTTTTTATATTTCTAACTTTATAAAGTTCTGGTTATAGATAAAATGAGAGTTAATTGGTATTGATAATCTTATTTACTTTTAACAATTCTTATGATTTTGAGTTCAATTTTAATTTAATTACCATTATAACAAAGATGTTATTATGGTAATTATTATGATAACGAAAATATAATTTTTATTTCCTCGCTCTGGTGACGGGGCAAGCTGCGGCATCGAGTTTCACTATACAACAACGAACGGAAAATTATTAATGGGAAGGGAGTGTCAAAGCACTAGATTCTCAGGTTAACTCTGCCTACACAAACATTAAAACTGTGCTGTAACTGTATTAACAAAGTTCTTATAAGTTAAGTTTTTTCTATTAAATTAAAATCATGATATAAAAAAGGTCTTCATAATATAAAAAAAAAAGTATTTTTTGCTCACATTTATAGCGAAATTATATAAATTATCCGATTAATATGAACTTATACGTTAATATGATGAAGTGAAATTTTCATATTGGCAATTAATTTTATTGATAGCTGCTATACAATATTTATCACTGTTTTGTAAATTGATTGGGTCACATTGAAATGGCTGCCGCTAATTTGTTGCTTTATTTTAAGCCTTTTATTTTAACCAATTACAAAATTCAAATGTCATAAGTAATAACATATATAGTTTAATATACTACTACTGCATATAGTTTCATATGTAGTCTAATGAATGAAAATCAAGAGACCACTCACTTTCTAGTGTCCGATTGAGCTGAAATTTAGATAACGACTTCAGTTCTGAAAACATTGATATAATCAATATTGTTGTTAATCCAAAATGGGCGCCCCAACAATATTAGAAGGAACTATGCAAAAATTTATAGTGCTTTATTAAATTTTGCATAATTCTTTCTAATATGAAATAATCTCTTCTCTAACCAGAGAAATAAAAACAAGCCTGACTTTGACTGAGAACACAATTACAATAATTATTCATTAACAAAAGTAAGAAAAAATAGAATAAAGTAAAACTAAAAAGTAAAAAAAAATCAGCTTCATATTGTATCCCGCACACAGCAGGGTAGGCAGAGGGAACCTAGTATTAAGACACTCCGTTCCCCATTTTCCGCCAAATTTACAACCAGTCGGTTTTACAGTCACACTTTGTGCCGCTGCGCCACGACTGGCCTCAATTTAACAATTAAATATATATAATTTTCAAAGGATAACTATCTATAAATCGATGAATTTCCGATTATCTAAGATATAATTGAAAGTGCAGTCGATTGTATGAATAAGTAATGGCCCCTGGTCCCTGTCCAGTTATTGACAATGCTAAGTCAAAAGTTGTGAATTCAAATTGCATTTATTCCTTATTCATTTTAAATTGTGCTAAAACTTATTCATATATAAATAAATAAATAAATCAGCTGCACGCTGTATCCCGCACACAGCAGGGTAGGCAGACGGAACCTAGTGTTAAGACACTCCATTCCCCACTTTCTGCCGAATTTTGGAGGCATTGCGTGTTGAGTGGCAGAACTCAACGTCACGCTTAGCCTCGACACCAGAGCGAAGAAATGGAAATATAAATTTAAGTAAATATTGCATCTCCTCGAGTGGGGATCGAACCCACAACCAGTCGGTTTTACAGTGACACTTCGTGCCACTGCGCCACGACTAGTATTCATATACGACGACGACTATTCATATATGACGAGTTAATTATAATAAAATTATATAAATAAGCTTAAGAAAACTATATCGTTTTTTAGATTTAGCTACCTGGTTAGAAGTAGGTATACCAAAATTCTATATATATTTTTTGCAATGCCTTCAAACTTAGATCGCATCGATGTTCATCAAGTATTATTGATTCAGTTGGGACTTATTATATGAAAATGTGTAACAAGGGACAAATATACATCGCCATATACATAATATATTTAACGAGAGTTTTGAAATTGCAAAGCAATATTACTTATGACAAACGACCTTATACGCCACAAATAGGCTAAAAGTTGTGTCTCAAGTTTACGAGTAGGTGCTAATATTAAAAAGTAATATAAACAACCATAAGTTATAAATAGAACAAAAAAACAGGACAAATAGAAAAAATATATATTAATTTTGTACCATTTCATAATGCAAAAAACCAATTTTTTATTATAAAAAAAAAATAGATTCCTTAAAAGCATCTTTATGTATGTATATTTTTAGTAGGATTCAACATAGACAATTAAAATAAGATACTCGAGTATTCCAAATTCAAACTATTTCACCAGTCTGTTACAGAAGCTCACATGAAGTTTCCTTAGTTAGACTTGAAGAGTAATTAGACTAAGTAACTTTCAGTTATATCAGAACAGCAAGTTAGTAATGCACTATTATAAACATAACATGTAATAAATCTACTGGCTTATTTGTAGTAAAATTTGTTATATTTAACATCATGATAATTTTGTTTTGATATGAATCACACACTGTTTTAAGATGACTTCAAAAAGCCTCGACCAGACCTCAAAAGAATATCACTGTATACATACATATATAAGATGAGGCCTGTCGTGACGCAAGCGTGTACGTGGACTATAAGCGCGGCAGCTGTAGGTTTGATTCCCACTCAAGGAACTGAAATGAGATAAGTGTTAAGACACTCCGTTTTCCACTTTCCGCTGAATTATGGAGGCATTGCATGTTTAATGGCGGAACTCAACGCCGCGCTTTGCCTCGACACCAGAGCGAAGCAAACGAGCGTAGCAGGGAAGGCAAACATAACCTAGTGTCAAAAACACCGTCTTAATTTTAAAAAAATAAATTAATGTTGCGTCCGTGAGAGCGGAGATTGGGAAATGGAATTTCCTCGATAGGTGATCGAACCTACACCCATTGTACAGTCAGACACTGTACGCTGTCCCACTGCACCTCGATGTTGGTGTTAGGTAGATATAAATTCTTCTTCGATAGAGGCAACGTGCTTTTAGTAAAAAAGACCAAAGACAATATCACAATACCCAATTTTATGAAAACTTCTAGACTATAGAATATTAATACGATGACATACGAGTATATAAATTAATTTAGCAATTCTCTTTATTCATCTCAAATTCGACGAATAGTAGAAATTACTTACTTGAATTTTTTCAAATGCTCCTTTGGGTGCTTTCCAAATAGCATTTCTCTCGGTGGTCTTTACTGCCTACCTAGTTTGCCGTCTTTCTATTTTAAAATAAGAACGAAACTTTCTCAAAGAGATTTATTGAAAAAATACAATTTGAAATTTTGTTTGTTTATAACTTTTATGTAAAATAAAAATTATTATACATTATACATATATACTTTGCTTACTAAACTTAAATAAAAACCGACCAAATGCGGATCGGACCGGCATATCGAGAGTTTTGTACCAATTTCAGGATTGTATGTCAATGGGAAGTAGTTCGGTTTTTAGTTTGCTCACTCAACACGGAGTGTTTCGAATTTGGATGAAAAGCAGAGGATGGAGTTAGCACTAGATCCTCTCTTGCCTATCCTGCAATATGTGAGATGCTTTATCTCGCATATTTTAAAATTTAAAAATGTATATATTGTAACACTGTGAACAGCAGCAAAAGGTCTAAATCGAATCCATATTGGCACGGGCATTACATATGTGTATGTATAAATAACAAAGACAAGAGAAAGAGAATTAATCCAAGCTCTGTTATAACTCACAAGATCACAATACAAATATGTGTTTAGATTGTTGCCAGTTAGCGTTCTCTTTAATCGCGGTAGTGACAACACTACGAACGCAGTATATTTTAAGCTAAATTAAATATAAGATCAATATAATATAAATATATTGATAATATAAAACATAATAATATAACTTTTTTAACTTTATGAGGCCATCGTAGCGTAAAGGCAAAAGGGTGTGATTGTAACGTGATGGTTGTGGGTTCGATCCCCACTCGGGGGTATGAATTATAATTCGCTCTGGCACCAAGTTAAACGTCTGGCATTGAGTTCCGACACTAAACACGCAATGCCTCGAAAAAATTATTGGAAAGACAGAAACTGCCCATCCTGTTGTGTAAACTACGCAACCTATTTTAATGCGGATCAACAATATAGGTATAAAATAATTTGACAGGGTATCCTCATCGTTATACAGATATATTGAAAAAAAATGTCGAAATTTTCTAATCTTACGTCGAAATACATTTTTGTGCACTTCTACTGCAAACTGTGAGTAAGCAATATGAAGCTATATTGCTTACTCACAGTTGTAAGCAGTATTTACACAGTCTATGGCTCCATGTTATGACATAAACATGCTTTAGCTTATCGACACACTTTTAAAGATTATTATTTTACTAGTGATTCGATCATGTCTATACATACACCTATCAGAATAAAGATTTAATAAACTAAATAAAAAATTATAAATTATTAAAATATAATATTCGTTAAATTTAAATGAAGACGAAATAAATTTAGGTAATACATTTGATATATACAGTAAGTATATAATATATATATATATAAAGACAGAAGTATATATACAGTAAGTATGATACAAAACTTTTAATCGATCCACATAGGTGAAGCAAGGAAAAGTTGTTCATTAAATTGGTTTAATGTGAAATATGAAGTATATATGTTACATATGTAGATAAAATGATAAAAATCCTATTTAAAAATACAATATTTTTTTTTAGCTTCACGCTGAATCCCGCTCACAGCAGGGTAGGCAGAGGGAACCTGGTGATTTTTTTTATTTTTATTTATTTATTATTACTTAACACTACAGACACTTGGTCCGTACCCTTTAATTTATTATTATATCTAATTTCCTTATCATATATATTAATTACATTAATTACATATAATTAATACCTATAATAAGAAAATGTTTTTAAACTTTACATTATTTTACAAAATTTTACTTAGATCTAAGGTGTTAAGCGAGTGTTTATATATGTATATTTAACAATTTAACACATTACAATATATATTTAATTACATAACTATAAGTACATGCTAAACTTTTATAATAATTGATTTGGATGTGAGGAATTTTGCACTAGGATATGACCGCTATGGTGGAAGAGGTGACCGCTGCGTTCCTATATATCTACCTATCTTCCTATCTTGTACCTATCTTCGTATCTTGTACCTATCTTTCAAAACCATCTTTAAATTTTATTCCACAATGAGTTTTGTCGTTGCCCCCATCGCGTTCCGAATTATTAACCTGGTGTTAAGACACTCCGTTTTCAACCTTGTACCAAATTCTGGAGGCATTGCGTGTACAGCGGCAGAGCTCAACGCCGCGCTTTGCCTCGATACCAGAGCGAAGAAATGAAAATAAAAAATATGTTTTGCACTTTTTTTATTTGTACATTTCCATTTGCATTCTAATTTTTCAAAACCCACATATGAAAGTGCATGTATATTTTTCTTTTTAGTCTGCATACATAATGTTCGCTGCCTAATGGTCACTCTCAATACTAGGAAATCCGTACTCTGTCATGCACTTTGATATATAGAATTGATCAAAACTGTCAACATCGGCGCGTATAATAAATCTGTTCACCATTTTGTTAATCCTACTCAATGTTGGAAACGTTAATATTCCATTATTAACATTATAAATAAATAAAATATAAATTAAAGACCGAATTTAAACAAATATTTTTATTAAAATTTGATTCACGATATTCTGCTGTTATTTGCCTGTTCTTCGTACTTCTTTACACTGTATTTGCTTAATAAATATGAAAATCATTACGTGAAATGTTAAATACATTCATTGAAAACATTCAAACCGAACGCAAAGTTTTTACGAGCATATATAGAATAAAAATACGAAACTATAAATATTATATTCTATTTAAAATTAGTGAGACACAAACAATTAATATATATATTTTTTTAATACTGTGGTAGTCTATACTTAATATCCGAAATGATATTTGATAAAAAGTTATAATTTATATTTTTTGTGTCATAACAATGCCAGTTCATAAATGTAAAATAGAGAATAGAATAGTTTATGAGCTTCACTTTACAAAATTTCAATACCCAAAAGATTTTTATAGTAAAAAGTAAATCGATTGCTCGTGTCATTACCCTATATGATAGCATTTAAATAATCAAAAGCTGTAAACATTATCCAATCCTATCCAAAGAAAGTAACTGTTGACAAAATGCCAGGAATTCTATGAAATCAGCCTAGCATAATATGTCTGAATGTTATTTTTGTATTGATTTATAACATTTAAGTAACAGATTTGAAATTTTGGAAAACTTCATATAAAATAAATATGCTTATTTTTTGTTTGTTTATAATTTGACCACACTATTGTCTCAGAATGGGCCTTAAATGTAGTATAACTGTTAGTTTTCATATAATAACAGCAAAATATAAGTGAATAACAATATTTTTTTATCTATAGGTATCTTCTACGTTAACAAAAACAATACAGGTTTACAGTCACACGCTTAGGACTAAATATTTAATATTTCCATTTCTTCGTTCTGGTGTAGAAGCAAAGTGCTACTGTAAGTGCCACCACTCAACAGTAAGACTGCCTCCAAAATTCAGCGGAAAGAGGAGAGCGGAGTGTGTTAACACTACTATCCCTCTGCCTCTCTGTCACATGCGGGATACAGCGTGAAGCGAAAAAGAAAAGAGAAGTGAAAAAATCGAAAAATGGAAAAATATCGTGAATATGCTTTTACACTCATAAAAGACTATGTACAAAAGAGGTCACTCCATTAGAGAGACACGTGTTACTATTTGTGCGAAGGTCTCGTTATCATTGTGGCAAATCACTTTTACTTACTCACTGTAATGAAAAGAAACAAACTTTTCCTATTTCTACGTGTTTTCGGATAAAAGTTACTAAAGCCGGAGCCGTTGTTCAGATTTAGATAATTAACAACTCTGGCTGTTAACATTATATCTATTATCATTTTGGCGAGTATATGTATACTTAAATAACATAGCTTCTTTATATGATATCTACAATATAGAAAAATAAATTTACGAAATACATACATACATTTGTTTGTTTTTATTTGTGAAATTCTTTTTCTCAGCCTCACGCTGTATCCCGCATGTAGCAGAGTAGTCAGAGGGAGCTCAATGCTAATACACTCCGTTACCCACTTTCTACCGAATTGTGGAGGCATTGCGTGTTGAGTGGCGTAACTCAACGCCGCGATTTGCCTCGACAGTCGAGACCACGACAACGTCTTGACGTTACGAGTGGCTTTAAATATCAAGATTTATAATAATGAATCTTAATAAATGACGATTTCCAAAAAAAAAAGTGTTGTTCATTTAAATTCTATAAGCATATACATAAACTAAGGTAATCTCAAGGACGAGAGCAAGTGTTCATCGTCGAATTAATTTGTCGCGTACATTGACAAAGGCTACAAGAGCCTCAGTTATGAATAGTAATCAAACGCGTTTGCCGCCGTTAATTTCAATGCGGCATGATATGAAATGCAGATGAGATCTTTTAGACCTCTTTGTTAAACTTCTCTAAGTAAAATTATTTCTAAGCACGATAACATTTAAATAGGGCAATATTTAAATATGGCCTTTGTCAGTGACCTTACTCGAAACTATAGTACCAGCCAATAGTTTAAATTTAAGGACAACAGTATATTATATTTTTTTAATATAATATAATAAAGCGAACAAAATAACTTAAAAATTATTATTATTAATATAGACAAAAAGTGGCCTAGTAAGGACTAGAGGGTGTTCGGCGGAAAATGAGGACTAGTGTCTTGACATTCGATTCCCTCTGTCTACCCTGCGGTGTGCGTTATACAGCGTGACGCTAAAAAAATTGAATAAAAAAAAACTTGACTTCGTATTACGCTTAACAAAAAAGAACTTGATCTTCAAAGCCCTTTCTGTGTAAAATGTAGTCAAAAATGCCATATTGTTACAGTGACATATTATGACTTTTTATGCAAATATGTAATATTTAATTAAATTAAATTTGTCAGACTATATTCAGCAAAATCATGAAACATAGTAAATTTATATTTTTATAACAAATGAATATTTTTATTAACATCACTCTGTTCCACAAACGGCAGGTACACAGCGAGAACCTAGTGTCAAAAACCTCCGCGCACTACTTCCCTCTAAATCTAAACTCTGTGTGAGTGACGGAAATCGACAACTCTCTTATTCTTACTAGAATGGGGACATAATTCATTGTCGCGAGTGGGAATCGAACCCAAGTCACGGCGTGTACAGTGGGGCTGCTTCCGCCCACCAACGCTGTGGTCTACAGATGAACACAGTCCCGCTGTGCTACGATATAATACTAGTACTTGGTACATTATAAAATATTAACGTTACAATTAAAATGTTATTGATTGAGCAAAATTAGGTCTTTTAGAAATAGGTCAACGCAACAAGCTGTGCTTCTATACACGAATTGACACAATAAAATATTGTTGTTTTAACTTCATTAAAATATGATATCGAAATCTCTTTAATAAATAATCATTTCAATTATGACATTAACAATTTATGTATGTTAATTAAATTTGACATGAGTGCCAAAAACAGAAAATAACGATTATATGAATATATTTTATAAATTTTAAAATATAATGCTTGTTATATTCTAGACTTCTATTCACTTTACATAAATAACAAAATTTTTGAACAATTGCAAAACAATTTTTTTACGTGAATTGTTATTCACGTAGATAAAAATTTTGTTATTTCACGATTAAGGATCGTAATTTCGATTCGATTCGATTTCGCAATTTCCAATTTTGCGGGCAAAAAGTATATTTTTGACGACGTCACATTAATATTATATTATATTCTCTGTATTACACCAATAAATCTTCCTCTAGAATCACTCTTTTTTCAATAAGGGGACAGAGTATAACTAATTAAAATTATATTAAGATTCTATCGTGCTGTTTGAAAGATTGAAGTGTCTGAATTTATATCGATGGAAAGTGATTCGTTTTTGTTTATAATTTCACATGATGTTTTTTTCTAGGTATGTACATTTAATAAATAAATTATCTTCGATTTAAATACAATAACTAATGTTTAATTTTGGATTTTATAAACTTATAAAAACCAATCTCTATCATGAAGTATTTATTTTTAATAATAATAATTAATAATAATTAACTCTTTATTGTACACCCAAGAATAGATATAGAAATACAATAAAAAAATATATATATAAATGTACAAAAGGCGGCCTTATTGCTTAATAGCAATCTCTGCCAGGCAACCTTCAAGCAGAGGAAATAGCAAATTAAGTTAGGGGTAGGGTGCAAATAATATATTTAAGAGTATATAATAAATAAGAATGTAATTACCATACATAACATACAATACAAAAAGTACTGTTACAATATATTATACACATATAAAAAGAAAAAAAAACAGTATACAAACATATACATAAAATACATATATTTTTCAGTGATTCTTTCAACGGGCACAGAGAAAACACGTTAATTTATTTTATTAATTTAAGTTTATTATCACAATAATGTTTCCAGAACTTACACATAATAACCATTGAGGCCGGTCGTGGCGCAGTGGCACAGGGTGTGACTGTAAAATCGACTGGTTGTGGGTTCGATCCCCACTTGAGGAGATGAAATATTTACTTAAATTTATATATCCATTTCTTCGCTCTGGTGTCGAGGCAAAGCGCGGCGTTGAGTTCTGCCACTCAACACGCAATGCCTCCAAAATTCGGCAGAAAGTGGGGAACGGAGTGTCTTAACACTAGGTTCCCTCTGCCTACCCTGCTGCGTGCGGGATACAGCGTGAAGCTAATTATACAACACAAGACTAGTACTATACAAGATTTGTAGATTTAGTCAAAGAAAAGTAAGCGAAATCACACCAACAACATGTCTCATACAATTGGAAGCGCAGGTGCTCAGATTTATATTTTGAGAGGTCAAAAGAATGTGTTTTAGATGTAACGACATATCATGATACAATACCGAACCGATGTTTCAAAATAAATTTGTATCATGCCTTAAAAATATTTAGAGAAGTTTTTTTTTGAGTTTACTGTAACATTTAACAAAAAAAAAATTGGGCATAATCATAAATAAAGTTATTATTCTTAAGAAGTAATTAGCATTTAAAATATCAGTGCCTAAATTAGAGTGCAAGGGCACGGTAGCTTTCAAAAAGTTTTGGGCCACTCTTATTGTTTTACTTAATAAATAAAATACTTCTCGCTGTTTTTTGAAAGATGGTGTTGCGGCACTCTGTGCATGGAATTTCATAGTAACTAATCACCAAAGTAGTACTGTATGTAACCTCAAATTATAGTAGAATAGTGTATACTACAGTGTCAACTACATATTTATTTTCCCTTTGTGAAAATGTGTACTTTTGTGCCAACCTGACCTTGAAGATAAAGAGCGTTCTGGAGCACCGACAAAATTTGAAGACAAAGAATTGTAGGCATTGCTTGAAGAAGATCCATATCAGACGTTAGTAGAGCTCGGGGAAACGTTAAAACACCAAAACTAAATATCCATGGTTCTAAGCTTCTTCTCTGCATTTGGTGGGATCAGCAGGGCGTATTATTATGAGCTGCTTAAACCTAATGAAACTATCACAGGAGCACGCTATCGACTTCAGTTGATGCGTTTGAGTCGCGCTCTGAAAGAAAAGCGGCCACTATACGAGACACGACAAAGTGATTTTATTACATGATAATGCTCGGCCACATGTGGCAAAACCAGTCAAAACTTACCTGGAAGCACTTCAATGGGAAGTTCTACCCCACCCGCCGTATTCACCGGACATAGCCCCCTCCGATTACCACTTGTTTCGGTCGATGGCGCACGGTTTAAGCGAGCAGCGCTTCCATTCTTTTGAAGAAGCCGA
>DWLH01000033.1:0-53138 GCA_018249795.1 Heliconius telesiphe telesiphe | reverse complement strand
ACCCTGCTGTGTGCGGGAGATTTTTTGCAGCGTGTAGGAGATTTTTTTTAAAGCATATTAAAAGTTCATACAATAAAAAAGCATTTTTAAATAATAATTTTATAAAGTCACAAATAATAATCATCATTTTACGATGATAGAATCATAATTATGATTCTATGTAAAATAATAATTGAATAACAATAACATCTTTATGACATAATTGATTAATTTGACGAACATTATTTTTGGGTTTAATAAAATTATACCGTTAAATAGATTTTTTTATTTTAAACAAAAATGTATGACTAAAAATTATTTTATATTTGATTTTATATGATTATTTTAATCACTTACTTTATCACAAATAGGACATTTATGTTGTGTTTTTCCCATATGTTGATAATTGACATGATCTCTCAATTCCCCTTTAGATCGATACGCTTTTTTACACATTGTACATTTATATCTGAAAAAATATGCGTTTACCGTTATTTACGATGGATGGATTTATATAGAGGGAATATATTATTTTCATTTGGTTATTTACGAATACGCAGAAACTTCTCGATGCATGATATTTATAACAAATAAGGGACGGTTTGTGGTCCATAATTTTATTTTCTATATTTATTTTCAATGGAAACGAACAGTAAAATAAATTATACAATTATAAAGCATAATACATGTACTTAAAGTGACACAAAAACCATTCAAGATTCTATTTTAATTCTCATGTTAAGTGTGCCCATATCTTCACTAGGTAGTTATTACGTACACATTATTACGAATTAGTGTCACAATGGAACAGTATCTGATCGTAACCGCGCTGATTGTGGGTTCGATTAGCACTCAGGCGAATGAATTATTTTCTTTTCCCTCTCAACACTCCACACTCAATGTCTTAAATTCACACAGAAAATGGAAGGACGGCGTGTCTTACTACATTGTGTGTTTAGTATAGTGTTCTCTTTACCTACTCCAGAAACAAAAGCAATAAAAACTCAAAAAATACTCACTTTAAAACATCCATAGTAGTATGACTCGATGTATATTTTAGATGATTTCTATATGACTCTTGTGATACAAATGTTTTATCGCATTTCAGACACTCCACTCTCTGTCTGTCTGTGTGTACTCGAGCGTGAGCTTTGGTTAGATCACAACGGACCATCTTCCCACAAATGGGACACTGCTCACGGTTTAGTGGGATTGAGTGGATTCTATAATAGTATAGGAGATTTTTGTATGAATAAATTGATTTTTTATTGATCTTGTAATCTATATTTATATTTTGTTATGTGAAAATGAAACTTCTGTTAGGTTTTATAAAAAAGAGGGTAGTTAATAAATTAATAATGGTATAAAAGCGACAGATATCAAGCATTGAGATCCAGCCCGGTGATGCTGTCAAGACCAATCCATGTCAACAGCATTAAGTCCATTAGAAAAAAAAAAGCATCGAGGTTAGACGTATAATACTACTGGTGAAGGAATAAAATAGAAGAGTGAGTGAGTGAAGAATACGTGAGTTTTATTATTTTATTATACTTTTGATATCTTTATTTTTCTATTTTTATATCCCCCAACGCTACGTCTACTTTTGGGATTAAAAGTCAACTTTTTAATTTTACCATTATTGTATATTATTCGTTATCGATACAATAATTGCAGAACCATTTTAAAATTACATAATGTATTCCAAAATTTCACATGTATACTTACACAATAATCATGGTTGACAATAATTATCATTTTACATAAGTGTTGTTAAAGTGAGATTACAAGGTGAAGATTTAAAATTTTAAACTCATTTAATATACACGTTGGAAGCTTTAGCGCTCCTTTTATGGGAACAGCATATAGTGTAAAATATTTTAAGCCCATACCTAAGGAAATTAATGAAGATACCTCATTATGATAATATATACATACTTTAGAAGTAGGATTTTTTTTCATTTCATGATGTTTATCCATACCTGTATTTATATCTATAACGTAAACACATACCACTATAAAAATACTACTAAAAGTTAAACAACTTTGAACTTTGCCGCTAATACCTAACACGATTTTGGAATGAGGCGTATGCGGCGGTTTCCCTTTAATAAGATTACGTCTGCGTGCATCGTTCTTGACAAATGGCGTTTTATCTTACAACAATAATTATATTATTTATCTTGTTTAACAGAATTTTATTTTTGAGATTTTTTTTTAATTTATAAGGCTTTTATAGAGTAGTTAAAACTATGGTTTCATTTAAAGTGGTGCTGACAAAAACACTGTATATATACAAGGTGGAAACGTCTAAGTTCCATTTACGGGAGTAACATATAGGATATAAAAAAATATTTGTAAAAACAAAAACCCCGACTGCATCAAACTAAAAATAAAATAAACAAGCCCAATAGTTTATTAGGATTAACAGTCGGGACCTCTTTAAAGTATGCGGGGTTCCTGGTAAAGATTTTATTGATTGAAGAATTACTTATAGGTCCCGACTGTTAATCCTAATAAACTATTGGGCTTGTTTATTTTATTTTTAGTTTGATGCAGTCGGGGTTTTTGTTTTTACAAATATTTTTTTATTTTTCATTTTTTTGTTAGAATTTATTATGGTAATGATAATCATGATATATCTTTTTGAAATCCTGAAATTGAGCTCTTGAATTTGATACCCATATTGTAGTATTCGAAACGATTTTTTTTTTCTACTAAGTCCAATGGCGTACCACAGCCGCCATGATATTTTTTTTTTAACGTCACCTATCTAAGAACACTTGGGCTGCTAATACGAATCTAACGATACCTCAAATATGTAAATCCGTTCAGCAGTTCTGGAGATACGAGGTAATAAAGAATATTACATACATACAAGATACGCGCGAAAAACATAACCCTTCCTTAGCAGTTGGGAAAAATATGTCAAACCCATACCTAAAGAAATTAATCAATAGTTAAGACGTAGGATTTTTTTTCATTTCACGATGTTTATTCATACTTTATTTCGTGTGACGCAATTACGAATAGATACCAATAACCTACTACTAAAAGAATACTTATTTAGAAAACGTAATTTCAAAAACATAAAAAAATTAACGTAGTAACATCCAAGCGCTTTAGCTAACACTAAGCCGTACGTTCTCATCAAGCTACGTTAAAACTTTTATACACTTCTTACAACTTATTAGTTTATATTTAGAATATGATAAACCAATAGTACAGAGCTTTCTAAGAAACTGACCTTTCATGACTTTTCAAATGATGTTTGAACGCAAAAGTTTTACCACAAACGGAACATGGTATCCCGGAGCAGTGGTTTATCTTCATGTGCTTGTATTTTTGACTTTTATTCCTATGAAATAAGAATAAAAAAATAAAATTATCTATTACTGTACCTGTATCCCCGTATATAGACAGGAGAAAATTAATTTTAAGACATTCCTTTCCCAAAGTTCTGCCCAATTTTCGAGCATATTGCATGTTGAGTGGCAGAAATGAGCCTATTGTCTTGTTACCAGAGCAAAGAAATTAAAATTAGTTATTGCCCCGAGTGGGAATCTAACCCACAACCACCGCATCTATAGTTAGACCACGACAGCCTGTAAGCCTTTTTTCAAAAAATTCTTAGTTTTTGTTTTAGGACTTATTGATCTACATCTTAGTAAGTAAATTAAGTAATGTAGTAAAAGTTTTAATTTGTCTGTGGGGGATGGGTTTGTTTTGTTTTTTTTTTAGCTTCACGCTGTCGCATCTGCATCCGCGTTTCTTGTGAATGTCCACTACTGAGGTATAAGTTTTTATTTTAATTTTAAATATCAATTAATTCTGTACTTGAATAATACTAATAATATTAATAAATGTCAGGCCAGTCGTGGGGCTGGGGCACAAACTGATGAAAGGAAATATTTTATATTCTCATTTCCACGCTCTGACAAAAAGGCAAACCGCGGCGTTGAGTCCCGCCACTCAAAACGCAATGCCGGAAAGTGGGGTACAGAAGTGTCTTAACAATAGGTAACCAGGTTCCCTCTGCCTACCCTGCTGTGTGTGGGATACAGCGTGAATCTAAAAAAATATTACTTGTTTAATAAAAAAGTAATATTATACAAAAACTTACGCAAAACATTTATTACATTCAGTACACACATAGTTCAACTGTTTTTTAGCATTGATTTGTTTTGTCTTTTTTCTTGTTTTTATTTTTTTATTGCATTCAATTATTTTAGAAGTTACCTAAAATTCAAAATATATTTTATTATATAATTTAAGACTAAAATATAATATATTTTTTAGCTTCGAGCTGTGTCCTGTACATAGCATGGTAGGCAGTGGGAACCTAGTGTTAAGACACACTGTTCGCGTTAAGACACTTCCATTCCTTACTATTTACGCTGACTGCTCGAGGCACTGCGTGTTCGGTGGCGGAACTCAATGCCGCGATTTGTATCGTTAGCAGAGCGAAGAAATAAAAATAATAAATATTTCATTTTCTCGAGTGGTAATCGAACCCACAACCTGTCGCCCTGCCCCTGCGCTATGACTGGCCTTAATATATATATTTTTTTCAGCGTCATGCTGTATTCTGCACAAAGCAGGGTACGCAGTTGGAACCTAGTGCTCAAACACCCCGTTCCGCCTTATCCGCCGATCTCTGGAGGCATTCCGTGTTGATTGACGGAACTCCACACTGCGCTTTGCCTCGACACCAGAGCGAAGAAATGAAAAAAATATATATAAATTTAAATATATATTTCATCTCCTCGAGTGGGGATCGAACCCACAACCAGTCACACTTTGCGTCCCTGCGCCTAGACTGGCCTCGCAATATTTTATTATGAGAAATACACATATATGTTATTATAAGAAACTTGTCTATTGTTAAAACACACAATTCTTCACTTTCCATCTGAGTCGAAGATATTGTGCATTAAGGGACGGAGCTCAATGCCACATTGTCTTGCCAGATCAGGGAAACAGAATTCATTCTCCAAAGTTGGGATGCAACCACTGCAACACCTTATGTATGTTTATTAGCCCCTTTTATAAATTACTTCAGAGAATATTTTAAAAATATATACTATATATACTTCATTTTCTTTTATCTGTTCCATGTTTTCATTAATTTCCTTTGACAGTTCATTTGTAGAACAAAATTTATTTTCTGTGCCATTTATTTTTAATCTATATTCTATTTTATTTACTTCCAACTCCTTTTTATTATATATTATTTTATTATGAGCTTCTTTTTTTATTATTATATTATTGAAAACATTATTGTGAATTATTTTTTTATCTGTATTCTTTTTTCGTTTCACTTTTATTTTATTTTGAAAAGAATTTATAAGATTTTTGTCCTCATTTTCACTTGTAAATTCACATAATGGAATATCCGAATCACTCTCTGACTTTATATCTTCAATAAGTAAATTTTGACCACAATCTATAAAATGTGTTAAAGTTTCATCATTTTCAGTATATTGTTTATTATATTCTTCTTGGTAGTAATAATTTAATTGTGATATTGATATTACTTTACATACATCCTGTAAAAGACCATATGATATTTCTTAATAAAAAAATATTTAAAAAAATTGTTTAATTTTCTCACTTTTGTAGACAAAGTGTGATGTTGACTTCTATCATTCAACACATAATGTGTTCACTGCATTCACTGCATTGTGCGGTGAGTGGGAAGCAGTGTCTTAACTGTACTTATATACAGCATACAGTGTAAAACTACTGTAATATAAATTTATAAAAACAAAAAAATTAACTTACACTAATTTTTCCATCTATTAAATCAGTCAGTTGTTTTTGAGCTTCGGCAGCTTGATTTCTAAATTTACGTAATTTCTGCATTATGGCTTCACATTCCCAACATATTAGAAGATGGGTGGTGCTTTTGTAGAAAATTGCCTGAAATGTAATATACGTTGTGGTGCAGGGGCACAAGCGAGCAACTGTGAACACAATAGGTTGTGGGTTCACTTCCCACCTGCGTGAAGGCAAAGCACAGATACAGCATGAAGATAATTAAAAAAATTGTTTAGCTTCACGCTGTATCCTGCACACATCAGGGCAGACAGAGAGAAGCTAGTGTTAAGACACTTAGTTCCCCACTTTCCCTAGAATACTGGAAGTATTGCATGCTGAGTGGCCAAGTGGAACTCAACGCCGCGCTTTGCCACAACACCAGAGTGAAGAAATGGAAATATAAATTTAAATAAATATTTCATTTCCTCGAGTGGGGATCGAACCCCTAACCTGCAGTCACACTTTGTGCCCCTGCACCACAACTGTCCTCAATAATATAACTGATTTTTGAAATTGGAATTATCGATCTATAAGTTCTGTAATAAACAGAATTTAATTAAAAAATATATATACTTACATCATATGCATCTGATTCATAAGCAAGAAGGAAAAACAAATTATTTACACCATTATTTATTTTACACAATTGTGATAACTTTCTGTCAACACTTAAACATGTACAACATATTGTTTTCAATATTTTTTCTGCATCATCCATTTTGTTATTATTAAATTAAAGGTGTCATTGTAATAAAAATAATATTATTATTAATAATATTAGTATTGTTTATTTTTGTTAATTTTATTTTGATCAGCAATATTTTCTTCGCCCATAACTAAGCAACAATAAATAAAATAACATATGAACTCATAAATTACATTAATTATCATTAAAAAAACATTCAATAGTTTTTTAAATTTTCTGATAAAATACAAAAACTCACATTCAAACATTCAACTAACAGCAAGTGTCAATCTAAAGTGACGTATCACATCTTGTAGTTAAAAATCGATATTAGTTAGTTGATATCGATTTTTAAATGTTGTTGAATATAAAATAATTTTGTTATAGTTTTATTAATACTTATTTTAGAATATTTACCTAAAATTGAATTGAACAGGGTTTCTTACTTTTACAAACGAAGAAGTAAGGGAAATATGGAAAGTAAAAGTAAAATTAATTTTAATATATTTTTATTTTCTATCCGTTAGGGGCAATGTAGGCTAATGTTATGAAATTGCTAGTCTTAAAGTGCATACATTTTTAACTAAATTGTAGATTTTCTTTATTCAACTAACATGCCGCAATTCAGGTGTACCGGTCGGTGAGCGACAAACGACGGAGGATGGATCTTATCTCAATGTCTCCTATCTTTCAATCAATTTTTATCTTTTTTTTTAATATGTAAAAAAGTTTTATGATGATGACGTGAATTTTATAATTAATCAGTATTGAACCAAAAATCTGTGTATGAGAAAATGTCCTAGCTTTATTTTAAAATGAAGAAAAAAAACATGTACCGATACTCATTTACTCATGTTTTTGTCTTATTGATTAAAAAACATACAGAAAATATATTACACCTTGCCTAAATTAAATCATATTTAATTCCTTGGTTTTTTATGTTACTAGATGTGCATTTTTTTTTACTTTTGCATTAATCTCTGCATTATAAAATGTTGATATTCCGTTTACAAAATTTTTGAGACGGTAGGATTTGAAGGTGTGCGTCTAAATAATATACTTATGTGCATTACATTTCATAATCGAATCATACAATAAGTAAGTATTTAACTTAATAAGCAATATACTATAAAATTAAATTAAACTTAAAGTAATACTGTCAGATGTGGATAATGACAATAAATCTACGCCCTAAAATATTCTTCGATTTCCCATTGCGCCTTGTCCTTAGTTTCTGGTAGATATTTATACAAATATAAAGTGCAAAGGCTGCAAAAGATGCCATAAAGTAAAAATGAACCATCTAAGCCTAGAGAAGAAAATATTGTTGGTGTCAGTTTCACTAATACCGAATACGACACAGCAATGACTATAGAAATGATTATATAGCTCCCAGATTGGAATCTTGCAGAAAATAATTCTCCATATATCGACATAGACAATATCATCGGACCACAACTTATTGCTATAGAATAAACAGTTAACAAAACTGCCAAAAAATAATTATTCTTATCAATCAAATTTGAATTACACAAAAATATATACAACGATACTAATAATAGAAAAGTTACGCCAATAAATGATGAGTACATGTACAAAGTTCGTCGTTTCAATATATTCGCGAGATACGAACCAACGTACATACTGACAACTGTGACACCATTTAAAATTAACATAGCAATGTATGCAGCATCCTCAGATCTGGTAACATTTCTGAATATATCTAAAATGAACATACTGCAAATCATTTTACCAGAAAAATGATATTGGAGTACTGCGATTATTGCCAGAATCATGGGCCTGTAGAAATTAGGAGCCCGTACTATATTATAAACAGTCATCTCAACATCTGATTTCTTGTTAAGATTTTCTTCCTTCGCCAGAATTAGCTGTTCGAGTTCCTCTTCCGCTGTGAAACCATAGATCTGTCTGAATGTTTGCTTGCACTCATTGAAACGACCTCTGCTGGCCAACCAATATGGAGATTCTGGCCACCAGAACACTGTTAACGTGTAAAGTGACAATATTAATCCAAGCAGAGTAATGTTTCTCCAATGAAAGAAAGTCCCAATAACATTTGCCGTCCAAATCCCCCAGTAAAATGCTGCTGCTGTCATAGTCAGGAACATCCCTCGTAGTCTTGGACATGAATATTCGATCACAATGATAATAGATATGGTTAGGTTACTCCCATGTAAATATCTGAAATAATATTAAAATTATTATATATTTTTCTTCCGATTAACAGTTTTTTTTATATCTTCACGCTGTACACGCTTCACGCTGTCCCGTACATAGCAGGGTAGGCAGAGGGAACCTAGTGTTAAAACATGTTGTTCCCTACTTTCCGCTGAAAGGCATTGTGTGTTGAACTTTCAGCTGGTGCGATTAAGGTTGATTAAGGCCCAACCTGAACTTCCCTGTCCAGTGGTTAAGACATTTTCTGCCTCATGCTTCAATACTGTAACCTGATGTGAACCTGAATTTGCCACGATGTCGGATTTTTGCTCGAATTACTTATGTGGTCTTGTTTTAACTATAACTAGCTTCACACTGGGTTCTGATACTTAGTTTTAGGGAAAACACCTAAAATATAATTGAATCACACATCACATCGAAGTGAGGGGGCACTAGTGACGGAAATGTTTTTTTTTTTCATATGTATAAAAAAATTAACGTAGCGGGATTTGAATCCGCGCCATTAAGCCATACATTGAATGTATGGCTTAGTGGACGTTTTTCAAGAATTTTTCAAGAAGAGGCCCGGGTTGAATTCCCGCTATGTTCGTATATAAATTTCAAAAAAATATTTCCTGTGTGGAATAACACTTTGAAAATGATTTTATTTTATTTCTTAAGACAGGAACAGGTTAAACAAAGCAAGGAACTTGAGCTCGTTATGACTTAACGCCAAGGGACGTAAAGTGTCGTTTTTTTTTCATTATGAGTTGTTGAAACCAAACGAAATTATACTGGGAAAAATTATCGACTTCAGCTGATGCCAGTAAGTCGAGCATGGTGCGAAAGACGGCCAAAATACGCCGAGAGACATGAAAAAGTGATTTGGGCCTCGGCCTCACGTTGTCAAACCCGTTAAAACCTACATAGAAACTTTCAAATGGATAGTCCTACCCCACTTGCTATATTACCCAGATATTGCATCCTCCTATTATTAATTTTCCTGTTATTAGTTGTGCATTTTATTTCCATTCGGATAAGGAAAGTTTACAGAGTGTTAGGGAGCACTAAAAGACGATTTCTTAAAAATCCTACGGAAACGAAAAGAAACGGTAATTTTCGGTAATGTCTTCAAGCCCACGTAAACAAGTTAGCGGACATAGACGTTGTCCGCAAATTTGTATACGTTTTTTAGTTTAAAAAAAAACACTACCCTGCTATGTGCGGCGTAAACCTAAAAAAAGACTAAGAGTGTGTTAATGTTATTTTCTTCTATGCACATTTTCGTTCCTTGCCGGGATTGATTATCGCACACGTCGTGCTTTATATAATAATATTCCTACTTGCGCGTCTACACCTCCCCGTAGTCGAATCGAAATAATTATGAGTTGTGTTTGACATATGACAGATTCTAGAGCCCGCGCGGCAACTCTGACGACTAACATGAAACTATTGTCGTGATGTAATATAAGTATATCATATAGCCATGTAATATCCGAATATATTTTCTGAGGGGGTCTGGACTTAGCTTTGAACAGATATGTTCGTGTACACGTTGTTTTTTTTAATATTTTTTTGGGCAATTTTTTTATTAGTATAAAATTTCTGGGGTGGGCTTAAAACTATACTGGGGTGGGCACGGATCACCTGACTCCCCTATTTCTACGCCCTTGCCAATAGCATTCCGCGGTAAATGTACTAACCAACAGATGTTTTTGTAATCCAAACCAGTAGTTCCCAAGATAAGTGTGTTCAATCAAAGTCTTTATAATATTAGTATAAAAATAGTTAGATTTGAGGCCAGTCGTGGCGCAGTAGCACAAAGTGTGACTGTAAAACCGATTGGTTGTGTGTTCGATCCCCACTCGAGAAGATGAAATAGTTACTTAAATGTATATTTCCATTTCTTCGCTCTGGTGTCGACGCAAAGCGCGGCGTTGAGTCCTGCCACTCAACACGCAATGCCTCCAGAATTCGGCAGGAAGTGGGAAACGGAGTGTCTTAACACTAGATTCCCTTTACCTACCCTGCTGTATGCGGGATACAGCTTGAAGCTGATTTATTTATTTTTGATTTTAAGTAGTTAGATAGAGGTGTGCTTTTTTTTGTATATTAAAAACTTACCCCTGAAGAAATTCAGCTACAATAATAATATACGGAGAATAAGCCAAGTAAAGGCAAACGAAAGCAATAATGGAGTTTACAGAACCTATAATTTGTGGTATTTTTCTTCCAACTCTTTTAGTGAACAGCGGTAGCATTATCCAAGGTAACATGCTGAAGCTTGGAGTCGCGACTGAAAGATAAATATGAATATAAGAAAAAAATTAAAGAAAAATTAGTATTTTATTCTATTTTTTAAAATGCCTATGTACTTTAATCAAACCGCAGAACTAAGTAATTAACTTATAATATTCAAATCGATACAATGTACACAGATTTTTCGAACACTTCGATCGATAGGGTGGATTATAGTACAAAAATACTAATAACAATAGTATGAAAGCTACGACGGCTACAGTGTAAGAGATCCACTCCAGATTTGGCGTAGGTGATCTCAATGGCATGTCGAGAGTAGTGCTAGATTTCAGTGCCATAAAACGATACCAGAAACAAAATAATTACTATCTGGTATCGTTTTATGGCACTGAAAATATTTTTGTATGCCGATGATATTAAGCTTCTGTCTTGTCTGTCTGTCTGTCTGTCTACTTTTTTGTGCCTACAAAAGAATATTTAGAATTAGTTGTAGTAGTTCGTAGTAAATATTTTCACATGAAGTTGACAAGAGAGAAACAATTATACTATAATATGTATACAGTTTCAGATATATCCTTAAATTATATAAATTACTAGAGACCTGCCCGCGGCTTCGCCCGCTCGAACTAGTCAGTTATTTATTTGCTAATCTACTTTCATGTTCTAATAACACAAATAAAAGATGAGTTTTGTACATACAAGGTATTTGTAAAAACATTACTGACTGCATTGGCGTATCTAGAGATATTTTCCAGGGCGGGCCTGGCCCCCCTCGTTTTTTAGGAACGATGATCATTTTATCAAAGTGAAGTTAATGCATAATATACGAAATGTTTTTTAGGGGTAACAATATCGGTCCGGACCATTCTAGCGAAATCGTTATTTTTGATAAAACTCCGGTATCCCTTTTTTTCAGTATTATCCAGATTTGAATAGCTAGTTTGAGATTCAATAACACTTTACACTGGCTCATTCCAACTCAAATCGGATTTCCTCGCACAAAATTAGAAAAAAAATACGATTATTTAACTTACATTATTACGAAAAATTAATTCTAAATATAACAAAACAATAAAGTCTGTTGAGAAAAAAACTGTACAATGTGAAAGTGAGTAAATATATTAGTCTCATTTACTCCAAAGAAACGTAAACAAGAAAATATCAATCAAAATGCAAAAAAAAGAAGCAAAATAAAGATTTTTTTTTCAAAAATGGAAAAAAATCTAAAAATTAAAAAAAACTTATATTACGATATTCCTTTAGAGCAGTGGTTCCCAACCGGTGGCCCGCGGGCCAACAGTGGTCCTCAGAGGCCTAAAGGTGGTCCGCGAACGATTTTACTTTTAGGGGATGGTGAGGCGTTGGTCATCACGCAGTGAGTGAGAAGAGCATGCTACATGGGTAGTAGTAGAGTATGCTCCGGTCTCAAATATAAATTATTTCGACAAACATATTTATTAAAATATTTTAAAATAATTACACATTAATTCATTGATTTTATGAACTAACTGGCATCAGTTAACGTAAGGAAGTTATGACGTCGCAACGTATGGTATTTTGACAGTTTGCAAAGCTATTTTAAATTCGAAGTACCTATTGGATTTGATTAGTGGTCAATCATCCTATTAAGCGTTTATCGTATCTAAGATATATACAATCAATTATCTACGCTTTGCACTGTCATCTATATATATAAAAGGACATGTACCTGACTGACTGAGGCAAGACGCACGCACAGCCGTAACCGCTGTGCGTAGAAACGTGACATTTGGACAGATGTTTATTTTTATAATCTGGACATCCTACTTATACTAAGAAGGGATTTTGAAAAATTTGAACCCTAAAGGGATGAAATAGGCATTGAAAATTTGTATTGTTTTTTTTTAAATCGGCACCGATTTTAAAAATATTTTATTAAACACGTGTTTCAGTTTGTTGGTTTTTTAGAATTCACCCCTAAGGGTGCAAATAAGCTGGTGAAGCCGCGCGCGCCCTCTAGTTTGTTATAAATTACTGTCAGTATAGTATTTACTTTTACTGAACTACGTGAGAACGTGAATCGATCTTATATTTTTAAATTTGTCGGTGAATAATAATATCCCTAAATAATAAGATAAGTGTTTTTTTTTGTGTTGATAAATCTTTCGTTTGTCATTAAATGAAAATTTTCACTGCATCTATTTACCTTACCATCATCGCCACACACAACACAAGAGGAGCTACAGGTGCCGGACTTTGAGGTGGAGATAGGTACATTTATGGTTCCCAAGTGGTATCGACCTGGAAACACTGCTTCAGGTAGACCATTTCACAAATGCGTGGCGTGTTGCAGAAAGTTTTTAAGAATCCGCACAGTACATCACATGCTTAAATACCATTCTAACCATCTGAATACCAGGCAGGTGGAGTGCTTGAGACGTACTGTGCGGTTGAAAAATTAAGCGGCAGATGACAGGACAAATAGTTTAATGAAACACTGCCCATGATATATGCGGTTGAGAACACACAGCGAGGAGACGTTTCTACACAAATCCAAAGTATCAAGCTTTTCACATATCATTGGCTCCCCAACGACTCAAATGACTCTATGTTGTATTCGATCAAATGGTTCAAGCTGATACTGGGGTGCAACAGCCTAGAAATGAGATACTTTTCTCATATGAGGCCGAACCTTGGCCCATTACAGGGCCAATCGGTGTTTTGGCGAGAAGCACTGTCTTGCTCTGCTGATATCTTCAATTTCTTTAAAGTTAACTTGGCCTTGCTTTTCAGATGATCACGATACTGGCAGTCACTGGAAACACTAAGGCCCATTGTGATGAAACTGGCCGCGGCTATAAAACGAGTAATCTAGAAAACTGGTGACACGATAAATGGAATTTTCTTAGTGGTTACGCGCAAATTTCTGTATTTTGGGATTTGAATTGTAGCAGGTTACTTTAACCCCATAAGGAGAAGTTCCGGAGAGCTTCTTCAAAAGAAGGCACAAGTTTATTTCGGCACTGGCCAATGTTTTCCCTGGAAAGACTTGCTGGACCGGAGTATACAGCGGTCGTTGTGCTATTCAGATGATAGCACTTAGCAATATATGTTAGAATCAACCAACATGTCATTGATATTCAGAAGAAACAGTGTAGGAGACGCACGCAGCCTTGGGGGACGCCAGCGTTCACGAGCAATATTTCTGAGCAAAAACCCATCGACGACGGTCTTGATGTTGCGCTCAGTGAGAAAGCTGGCGATACACTTACATACATTCTGAGGAAGCCCGTAGAATGGAAGTTTTGCAGAAGCGCCTCATGCCACTCTCGAGCAAAGGCCTTCTCCATATCCAAAATAACTGCAAGGCCCTCTCCCTTGCTTTCGATAGCTGCAAATCGCCGCGCAGCCGTGGGTTAGGTAAATCCCTAAATCACGAATTCGACCATGGCGGAAGCTATATTGACGGTCATTGATCAATCGGTGATCCACCAGATAAACCAAGAGCTGGCTATTTATAATGTACTGTTCCGGATGTGAACTCAGCAGATGGTCCATAAGGAGGCATTGTGGTTGTCCACGTCCGGGAGTCACGTAGATGGCTCAAAAACTTGGGATAATCCATTAGCCCTAGCAAGGTCGAATACAGCTCTCCCTGCGTGGTCTGTGGTGCATGGTCCAAGGCAACTGGTATTATGCATTAAAATCGCCAAGTACTATGATATGAGTGGAGGAGATCTGTGACTGAGCATATATTACTCGAACACAGGCGCCTGAGTCAACTTGGGGCCAGATAATGACCTATGCATGTTGCCACTGCTGGCGACGTGAATTTCTCATATATATTTTAATCGCTTCTAAGACACCATCAGTACCAGGGTAATCCTATTCTAAGCCGACGGGATGGAAGCACATGGCACTTAGTAGCGTTGTTTGAGATTTCTTAATTAATAGCACAATCTAAAAAACCTCACACAGTCGGAAAAACACATGAAACCATATTTGATCAAAGCAACACGGTCAAATGAACGTGCTTTGCCTTTTTACCAGAGCGAAGAAATAAAAATATTAATAAATAATAATTTATAGCTCGCAATGCCAGAGCTCAACACTGAACATTAAGTTCAGCCAAAAAGCTATTTGACGAGCTCTATCTTCTTTGGACATCTACAAGTCAAGCGGGCCGGATGGAATCGACACTAGCGGAGTAGTCTCGGATTCGTGGAAGAGCGATCTTATAGACCCGATTCCGAGGAAGGCCAACGGTTCCGCTGGGTTGCAACTATTCAGCTGTGGACGATTTTTACTTCAAGTATATGGACGCTGGCGTTACATACAAAGACATATTAGAGGATCCTAGCATATATTGCTATGCAGAGGCCTGTCGTGACGCAGTGGCACAGGGTGTGACTGTAAAACCGACTGGTTGTGGGTTCGATCCCCACTCGAGGAGATGAAATATTTACTTACATTTATATTTCCATTTGTTCGCTCTGGTGTCGAGGCAAAGCGCGGCGTTGAGTTCTGCCACTCAACACGCAATGCCTCCAAAATTTGGCAGAAAGTGGGGAACGGAGTGTTTTAACACTAGGATCCCTCTGCCTACCCTGCTGTGTGCGGGATACAGCGTGAAGCTAATTTTTTTTTTTTTTTTTTTTAAATTTTCAGACGATAGCACAGGTATTGCGGCCATGCTGAACTTTCTTGCAATAACGTCAACTAGTGCCAAACTAAACCTGTGTCTTCTGTTGAGGCATCATTGAATGTTTATGTAGTAAAAGGAACCTGGATCAATTCAATTTACGCGTTAACCATTAAGAAAACATTATTTGTCGTGGCACTAACTTTCGAAAATCTTCCTTTTACAGTCGTGCTCAGTATCAGTATATAACGTTTCGAGCGACTGTCAGTATCGTGATCTCGATGCACGTGATGCATGGATTGATTTTGGTCGTCGAAAAAGCAAGGAATTTGTAGAAAACTACATATAAAGAAACTTTGAAGATCGATGAGGCATTGCTACTGGGGGGCAAATCGGAATTCAAAGATACTGGGAAACTGGGTCAAATATAGGTTTTAAAATTATGAACTTGAATTTTACAATAATTTTTATTTATTATTTACGATTTCTTAAAAACATACATAACATATTTTTCGAGGTAGTCGTAGGGTCCGTGACGTAGCGGATAAGTACTAAGAGCGTCACCTGAGATGATACGCGGCCACGTTGCGCACCGGTAACTGTCTATCCCTGAGGTGAGACCCAAAGAGCCAATGCTCATGGAGGCGATGGCTGGATATCGTATTGCAAGACATAATAGTCAATCAACTCGCCACGGAGGATATTGAAGACCAAAGCAAAGTGGAATAGGTTGAGTCTATATAGGCTGACATTGTAGGCACGGCCCACTTATCTCATTTCATTATATTATAAATATAACAAGTACTGCTGCATTTGCTTTAGAATTTCTATTCAGAGTACCAGAAAGGTCAAAAATAATATTTCTAATATAGCGATGTAAGCTCATTAAAATAATCATTGTTTTAGAATTGAAAGTGTTCAAAAAAATATGAAATATCTCATAGAATGAAATTCCCTAGATATCTCAGTTATGATTTACTAGCAAAAATTAATTAAAGGTTATTAATAAAAAATGCTTCTCATTTTCCTACCAATGAGAATCGACGAGTAAAATGAACTTACATATCCATGAACTTAATTCATCAGTTATTACATAAGTAGAGTTTGTGTCTTGTTTCAATTGTGGCACCATCACTGTAGGAGTACCGACAAACATGCCCGCCATAAAAAACTGAATCCATATTGAACTGCAAATTAGGACCTGGAAGTATTTTTTAAAATAAAGAGAAATGATTACTTTTTAAGCTGCATGCTTTATCATTAGCGGTTCTAAATCGTGTATCTTTTTCGTCCACTGTCATCAACTTCTTCATACGGGTCCTCAATACTCATATTTTTTACGTGACCTACCAGTAGCTTCATTTAACTGTGTCCTTGAAGGTCAACCGAGGTCTCCCTCTATCTCATTTACCACTCACTCTCGCTGCATATTTTTTTTAACCATTTTTTCGTCACTTATTTTCTCGACGTGCTGGTCGTCGATACTGGTTTCAAGTCCATACTGGTTTCTTTTTTTTCAGTATCATTCTTTATCTCGTATATAGATAGCAAGATATGCACAGAGAACCCAGTGTTAAGGCACTTTATTTTCCATTTTCTATCAAAATTCGAGACGTTTTATATAAGGTGGCAAAGTTCAAAGCCGTTATCCGTAGCCGTTTGTCTAATCAGGGAAATGGAAAGAATTCGTTCCGCTAAGTGTGGATTGAATACACAACCATCGATATTAGTTAGTTGTTTCATTGAAACACGATTCTAAATCAGTGAAATGCTTATATGTAAATTACTATCGGCCGCCCACGCTTTCGTCCGCCTTTTTTTTTTTTTTTTCGAGCTTCAGGTAAATGCTGTTAGCCCTATTGGCTTTTACAGCGACACCGGGTGGGTAGGGAAGAGGATACTCAGTCCCAGAAGAAATGCAAGCACTACCTGGCTGCTTGAGAGCTTCGTCCGCCTTAACTCTACGACTATTAAGGGGGAAATGGTTGGTTACTTTACTCATATACTAAATAATTAATAATTTAAACTTTATATTTTTACGTTTTTAAAAATTTTTTTTTTGCTTTACGCTTCAGCAGTGTAGATAGAGTTAACCTAGAAATCTAATGTTCACAACATTCCGTTCCCATTAAGACACTTTCCCCGTTCTTATTTTCCATTTCTCCACTTTCACCGTTCCCATTCTCCATTTTCCGCCGAATTCCGGGAGCATTGCGTGTTGAGTGGCGGAACTCAACGCCATGTCTTGCCTTGTTACCGTGTAAATGAAACTATTAAATATTATTAACTAAAATTAGAATTAATCAGAAAAAGAATTTTAAGCCTAAGCGTATAAATAATAATAATAATAAAAAAAATACATACTTGTTTGGACGTAGATTTTATCGATGAACTTTTATTAGATACCTTATTATTTGTGTCCACTTCTTGATATTGAGAATTCATTGTTTATATATATATTTTTTTATAATAAATTCTGATGCTTTATATTGTAGTTTATAGCAACAACTTAAAGTTATGTGTGAAGTTAAAAACAACTAAAATACGTAAAAAGTATGCTATGGAAAATTTCGACATGTAAGAAAGTTTTATTTGAATAAATTAACAAATATGTTAATTGATTATATGTTTATTGATATACAATATAACGATAACATACATATTTAAATTGTATTCTACTAAGTACAAGTGGTTTAATAAGTAGCTGGGTAAAATTTTAAGCGAGGATTCTTTTTTATTTTACATTAATTGATCCTACAAAATAAAAATCGAAAAAAATCCCAATAAATGCGAGTCAGACTCTCAATTTCATGATTTTCGATCTTCGGGAAGTACAAATTATAAAATTTGACAAATTTAAGTTTGTGAACTTATGCACTCATTTTGCAATTACAAATATAAGTTTGTATTGATTTTTTTTTCTATAAAATACCTAAAAGTTTTAATTTTTTTTCTTTAGTTGTTGTGGTCCACGGGAAGTACCTATAGGTCTTGATTACGCGGCGAATCTCATGAAATATGCAGCAAAAATGTTAAATGCTTATCGGGACCGTGGACCTGAATATTTTACATTATTTTCAGCTTGATACCACGCAATGTTCAGATAACGATCTTGTTAAACGGAAAGATGGACTACAAAGTGATCATGTAAGGGACCCGTTTTTTACTTTTGAGACACGGAACCTTAAATCAGATAAAAACTTAAAGTACACACTTAACGTAGCAAAAATAAAGATTATAATGCTTGATGAAAGGAAAGGAAATTCCATGAGTTTGTAACTTAACGTTGTATATTAATGATATTTCGTTCCGATCGGAACATGGTTCCGGAAGACAACACGCTAGACGCCTGTTCCGGAACAGTGCCGAACTAGACCGACTTAGCTGTTCCGGAACAGGAATGAGCCATTGCAAGGTCCACAACAATTTTGTTCCGACTGTCCAATTTGTTCACACGGGTTTTTTGTTCCTAAGCTGTTCCACTAATTCAAACAATTAACAGTTGTTCCGGTCCGAACCCTAGGGTCGCAATCCGGGATCGGATCAAATATAGGTCTTAAAAATCCCGGTTTTAATTTTACTAAAAACCGGGATTTTCGATATTTTCGGATTTTACAAAGTTAAAAGTTAGTTATTCAAATTAAAACGTGCCTGCTATTAAATCTTTACGATGTACAATGGTATACCTAATACCATAACATTCATCGGCAAAAGTAAGCGATGAGTTTTCCTCAAAATCTGGAATTTTACGACATTAACCGAGATTGACCTGCCCGACCAACGAACCCACGGATACCGTATTTTATTAGTAAAGTGATTTATTATTAAACTGTTTATATTTATTATAGAAGTTGAAAGTGCAAGACGAAGTCTGAAATGCGGTAAGTCATTGAGAGCAGATGGAGTTACTGCCGATATGATCAAATATGGTGGGTCACGCGTCTTGGACTTGTTCTGGTTTTTGTGCAATTTATGCTGGAAATCAGGGAGACTGCGCAAGCCATAGGGCTATCAGTTTGATTAGCTTAGGTAGTAAAGTTTATGCTAAAGTTTTAGCGAGAAGAATGCAAGAGAGGTCTGAAAGGCTGTTGTGGGAGGCCCAAATAGGCTTTAGACCTGGAAGAGGGTGTATGGATCAGATCTTTTCAGAAAAAAAAATACTTTAACCAAAAAGTTTTCTGTGCTTTTGTGGACTTGGAAAAGGCGTATGACAGAGTTGTAAGAGCGAAATTGTGGGAGATACCTACCCCAGTCAATGTGAGCGGACCCTTGCTGCAGGCTGAAAAGTCTCTTTACAGAGATCACTCAGCCTGCGTGCGAGTAGGAGCTGGCATGTCGCCCTGGTTTGACATCCGATCGGGTGTTAAACAAGGTTTCGCCATGTCAGCTTGGTTGTTCAATTTGTATTTGGATAGCTGTCTCCAAGGAGTGAAACAAAGTGATATGGGAGTGAAAGTAGGTAAACGCAGATGATGCAGTGCTTATTGCATCATCAGAATGCGAGTTGCAGGCATTGGTCCCCACTCTGAAAGAAGGGTGTGAAAATAATGGTCTAAGCCTCAATGTGAATAAGACAAAGGTTCTGATTTTTGGAAGAGATGAAGAAAGGATGGAATGCAAGATCGGTGTAAATGGTAAGATATTAGAACAAGTAATGAAGAGCTATACTTGGGAAATATGTTCAGTAGAGATGGAAGATACGAGATGGATGTGGAAAGGCGTATTGCTGTCGGTAACAGGGTTAACGCAGCCTTAGCTGAATTGATGAGACGGCAGCGACGTCAGCACAGCTGCGCGTTGGGCCGTACACAATGCAGTTTTGGTACCGACACTGTTATACGGCAGCGAAACGTGGGTATTACAGAAGAAGAATGAAAGAAAGATGAATGCTGTGGAGATTCGATCTCTAATCCGATCCGTAGGATATGCGGGGTCAGCTTAGCTGATCGAATCCGCAATGAAAAGATACACAGAAAGGCAAGTACTAGCGAGGATGTCACGGTGAGAATAAAGAATTTCAAAAAAATTTTGAAATTGAAATTTTGTCAAATCCCGAAAATATCGAAAAAACCGGGATCCCGGGATTTTTCTGAAGTCAATATCGAAAATCCCGGTTTTGCTTAAATGGTCCGATATTGCGACCCCTAGACACGACACGACATGCAAATATGTCACTAACCACACTAAATGTATGAAACTGATTAGCTTCTGGCGTGTCGCGTCAAGCCACGACATGTAACTGTGTTTCTACCTTTAGCTTGCAAGATATGATTACAAACGAACAATCATCGGGACAAATGCATAAAATTTTGTGAAATAAGTATTTTACAAGATACCACTTTTTTAAAATACGCCGTATGCGCCGTCGCCGTCGGTGACCCTCGTCCGCTGACCACTCCCTGGTGTCAGCGGGCGCGGGTGGTGGGTGCGGAGTCGAGGCGAAAAATTAAATCAAACTAACTAACGATAATCAAATTATAATTTTCAATGAAACAATATTTAATATGAAGTATTTTTAATATGAAATAATTAAATGAATTATAAAAGATATATGTAATTCGGACTCCGAACACCTATTTAATTTCAACGACGTTAACACTCCAAATTATTGTTCCGTGTGCCTTCCTCGCTGCGTGTTTTTAATTTGTTTCTGAGATTACATATATCTTTTATAAGCTAATCAAACTGATAGCCCTATGGCTTGCGCAGTCTCCCTGATTTCCAGCATAAATTGCACAAAAACCAGAACTTGGACTTGGACTTGCCAAGACGCGTGGCCCACCATATTTGATCATCTCGGCAGTAACTCCATCTGCTCTCGCTGACTTACCGCATTTCAGACTTCGTCTTGCACTCTCAACTTCTATAATAAATATAAACAGTTTAATAATAAATCACTTTAGTAATAAAATACGGTATTCGTGCGTTCTTTGGTCGGGCCGGTCTATCTCGGTTAATGTCGTAAAATTCCAGATTTTGAGGAAAACTCATCGCTTACTTTTGCCGATGTATGTTATGTACCATTGTATATCGTAAAGATTTAATAGCAGGCACGTTTTAATTTGAATAACTAATTTTTATCTTTGTAAAATCCGATAATATCGAAAATCCCGGTTTTTTGTAAAATATAAACCGAGATTTTTAAGACCTATATTTGGTCCGATATTGCCCGCGTCGCGACTAGTCGCGTCGTCGTCGTTCTGTAGTGTTGCCGATCGATAGTGGACTATCGACAGTAGTTCGATAGAAGGACTATCGATATTATAATGGATAGTATCGATTAAATAGATAGTATCGAAACTATCGATAGTTTAAAAGGGTACAATACTGTCGGACATATGCAATACTATCGATATTATCGTATCTACCAATCAGAAAGATATCGATGTTATCGATAGTCTTGATAATATTGAATTTCTAGGAAACGATAGTATCAACAGTATCGATAGTATCGATACTATCCATTGTTGTGTACTATCGATTGCATGCTAATTTGCGATAGTATTGCTTATTATTTTCATGTGTAGTAACCAATCATTATACTATTAGAAACATCTTAGTTGAAGTATCTAACTAATTGCTTATTCGTTCATAGCTTTCTCTTCTTTTCACCAAAAAAACTAACAAAAGAAATATAATAAAAATGTATTATGTTCTTTTCATTTTATCTTATAACTAAGCTTAAGAATCATACTCAATACTAACGTGAATTAGAATATAATCGATGGTATCGATACTATAAATTCTATCGATACTATTGTTTCCTAGACATTCAATAGTATCGATACTATCGATTGTATTGATTATTTTCCGATTAGGAGATACGATACTACAGATAGTATCGATAGTATTGCACTTAGCCGATTGTATTGTATTCTTCTAAACTATCGATATCGATATATATCGATATCGATATATATCATCAACAGAGCGAGACGGTACTTCATGCCAAAACACCGTTTGGCCCTATACAGGCCCAGGTTCGGCCTCATATGGAGTACTGTTCTCATGTCTGGGCTGGTGTACCCCAGTATCAGCATGAACCATTTGATCGCATACAACGTAGAGCCATTCGAATCATTGGGGACCTAATAATCTGTGAAAGGCTTGATACTTTGGCTTTGCGTAGAGACGTCTCCTCGCTGTGCGTTTTCTATCGCATTTATCATGGGGAGTGTTCTGAAGAACTATTTGACCTGTTACCTGCCGCCGAATTTTCTAACAGTACGTCATAAGCTAAAATATCATCCACGCCATCTGAATATGTGACAATCCACTACTGTGCGGTTTCGTAGGAACTTCTTTTCACGCGCCACAGAACTGTGGAATGGCCTACCCGCGGCAGTGTTTCCAGGTCGATATAACATGGGTACCTTCAAAAAATTCCACCTAAAATTCAATCTCTACCTTAAAGACCGGCAACGCACCTATAGCTCTTCTGGTGTTGCACGGGGTCGTGGGCGGCGGTAATCCCTTACCATCAGGTGACCCGAACGCTCGTTTGCCTTGTCTTTTTCCATAAAAAAAAAAATGTTTACCATTTTTACCGGTACGTAACTTCACTACTGTATACCACAAATAGCAAAGTAGGCAGAAGGAACCTACTGTTAAGGATCTCCTCTTCCCGATATTTGCCCAATTTTCGAGAAATTGCGTATTGAGTGGCCGAATTGAAAGTCGCCCACCGAGGCTTCCATACCAATGTCAGGATTGTGGGTCAACGAGAAGTACTACAACTCTAAGTTTATCAACTTATAAAAGTTGACTTAAAGTTGCGAGCATATGCATTCTTTTATATGAAATGAGTTTGAATTTTTAAAAGTTAGTATTATAATTTGTAATTTTTTTATGAAATACCTATAAATTTTCCCTTTTTCGATTTTTTCTTTTATTTGTATTGTTTTCATCATCATCATGTCAAATATCATATCATAACTGTAGGTCCACGGGAAGTAATTTATAAGTTTTTTTTACACGGCGATATTCAAATAAAATAAATGATGAAATAAATGATGCATAAATGCTCGTATCTTTTGTTGTTGATATTAATTTCAGCTTGATACCTTCTCGTAGTCTCGAGATAAATGGTTTTGACAGACATAAAGACGGACAACAAAGTGATCCTATAAGGATATCGATTTTACCGTTTAAGGTACAGAACACAAAATTTTGAGAATTTAGTAATATAATATAGGTTTTTTTTATATCACATTTATAGTATTAGTAGGATTACACGTCTATATTTATATATTCATGAACTACGAGTATGTACCCCATTTTAGCGTTAAGGCCGCCAATTGTACTGTTTTATATATTATAGATATCTATTATATATTATTAATCTTGTATCTTATATTATCTTATCTGATGTGTAAATGAAAAATATTAAATTTTGAACTTTACATTTTTTTGTGAGAGGCCTGTCGTGACGCAGTGGTACAAAGTTTGACTGTAACGCGACTGGTTATGGGTTCGATCCCCACTCGAATGAATTATTTATTTTTATTTATATTTCCATTTCTTCGCTCTAATGACGAGGCTCAACTTCGCGTTTTTGCGCGGCGTTGAGTCCCGCCACTCAACACGTAATTAATCCAGAATTCGGCGGAAAGTGGGCATCATAGGCATACAGCGTGAAGCGAAAAAAAATGTGTCTCTAGCTTCAATGTCCCCAACCTCCTTGTTTTATTTCATAATATCCATATTATTTTTAGTTATATTATCTTTATTTACCCAGTCGATTAAATAACGTATATTATATGCTAATATAAATATTATACAATTAACTTAATTTACCGTTAAAGCATACTTGATATGAATTCCAGCTTGTTATCTCCACACATTCTTGAGGGACTGACAGGCAAAATGATACTCCGTTTTTTTTTCTTTTGAGGCACGGAACCCCAATAAGTCATAATTATTTGTATTATTTGCTTTTTGAATTATTCTTCATTGAAATAGTAGGTGTGATATGTCGTATCAAATGGATAGTTGTCAAGGAGATATTAAAGGACATGACGAAAGAACAACTGTACAATCAATTTTTAGGCAGGTAAGCCGCATTTATTAATTATACTGTCACACTGTATCACATATATAAATCGGAAATGCAGAGGGTGCCTAGTGTTAAGACACTTAAATTCCCCACGCACCACACTATGTGTTGAGCGAAGAGATTAAAAGCCGCGCTTTGTCTTGGTGCGAGAGCGAGAAAATAAAAAGTTCCGTAAATGGGAATCGTCTGTTTTATTGTGCTGTGCCACTGCACTTCGCAGTAAAGACCCATTCGCGGCTATTCCCGCATACCATTTATAATTCACGCTTCGCCCGCTTAAGCTACATGATTATTGATTTAATAAACAGAATTGGCTGACAACTATAGTGACTTCTAATATGATTTATATTATTTTAATCTGTATTTTTTTAAGCATCACGCTATATCCCGCACATAGCAGGATAGGCAGAGGGTGTTAAGACACTCTGTTTCCCACTTCCTGCCGAATTCTGGAGGCATTGGGTATTGAGTGGCAGTTCAACGCCGCGCTTAACCTCGACACCAGAGCGAAAAAATGGAAATTTAAGTAAATATTTCATCTCCTCGAGTGGGGATCGAACCCACAACCTGTCGGTTTTACTTTATTCCGCTTTTGCAATTGAAATAAGTACATCGACAATATAATTATATACCCACAATAAGGATTGCGCCGACATATACATATACATTGCTATCTATTTTAGCTAGACGCACTAATATACCTACTATTTTTTATTTTACTTTCACCGTTATTTTCGTTTAATATAACATTTATTTAATGTAATTTGATTGTGTCAGTTTTTCATTTTTTCTACTGAAATTTCTTTATAGTTTCATGATAAAAACTATTTTATAAGTTTCTTAAGGCTTTGAACAGAACAGTTATCAGTATTTTAAGTTATTTGTCTTTTTCGGTTTTTTATTTATAATATAATATTTACGAGAACAACAATGAAAATCGGGATGAAACCTAAATAAGATGTACCTGCCTTGACCCTAGCTAGCTAGCACAAAAAATAATCAATCACCATACAAAAATAATCAATTTTGTCTAGTAGTTTTTGCGGGATTCGCGAACAGCTTAACAGATAGACATACACGATAAATTAACCGAAGTAATTATATTTTTTATATCTTTCATTTACATAATTGACTTCTCTATCCATTTATATATTTTAAAAAAAATTGTCGCGGCGCAGGGGCACAAAGTGTGAATGTAAACGCAACTATTTGTGAATTCGATCTCCACTCGAGGAAATGTAATATTTATTTAAAATGTATATTTCCATTTCTTTGCTCTAGTGTCATGGCAAAGCACGGCGTTGAGCTCCGCCACTCAGCACGCAATGCAAATAGAATTGAGTGGAAAGTGGGGAACGAAGTGTCTTAACACTAGTTCCCTCTGCCTACCCTGCTGTGTGCGAAATACAGCGTGAAATTAATTTAATTTGTTATATATAGAGATTAGCAAGTCTATCCGTTGTTCCCAATATATTATTACAGTTGGAATATATTTGAAAGGCCGGCAACGTATCTGTGTTACACGGGGTCGAGGGCGACAGTTGTCACTTACCATCAAGTGACCCGTACGCTAGTTCGCCTTGTCTTTTTCCATAAAAAAGGCGAAAATAATAAGAAATTACTAATATTTCAGGTCTTTATATGCAGCACAGTATGGATTCAATTTTTCCTAGCAGGATTATGCTTTGGACTCCCTACAGTAATGGTCCCACAGTTGAGGAAAAATAAATCATATTATTTAGATGACGAGTTGAGTTCTTGGATTTGTAAGTGTAATCTTTATAATCTTTATCCATTGATAGTTATTATAAAGGCTTGGCTACCACGTTCATACTCGTTTAGTTCTAAGGAAGAAAAGGAATCGAATTATATTCCATGCGCGACAGTATGTGGTGCACTGTGTCAATGTTTTTGTAAATTTAATGGTTGTCCGCAACTCAACTCAACACGCAATGCATCCGGAATTTGGCGGAAAATGGGTAACGCAGTATCTTACATTACAATATATTCCCTCTGTCTAGCCTGCGGTGTGCGGGAGACATGAATAGATCACGTGAATAGACCTGAGATTTATCTAATTCGTTAGCCCATATTAGATATGATATTATATTATAAAAAGAAGTTGCTTGTGTTATGGTATATAATAATGGCACAAACGCATTGAATGCAGTTTATAACGATGCTGTTTATGGCGGCATCTTTCAATAAATTTTATTTGGACTATGGCCAAATAAAATTCTATTGCGGCGTCCAGATGCAGTACATCACGCTCATTGGATGACAAATCTGCTTCGTGTAAAAGACAGTCTTATACAACAGGAGAAATACAACACTTTTTGAGCTAGCACCTATGGCTTGTAATGCTGCTTGGATTTGATTCACTTAAGTTTTTTCCCAGAGTAAGTACCAAATGAGGCAAAGATTAATTGGTTGTCAAAAAGATGGCACGTGAGCATACTGGCCGGAAGGAAGGAATTACAAATCCAATAGTTTTGGCAGATTGAGCTAAAAATAGAACATTACAGCTGTTTGAAATCTTCGGGGCCGAAAGATTCTCGAGTAGCGGCCGAGAATCGGACGACGCTCGGTGGGCTGGCCCTCCACCAGGTGGACCGAGGACCTTGTCAAAGTTGCGGGAAGTCGCTGGGATGCAGGCAGCGCAGAACCTTATGTGAGGTCTATGTCCAACTGTAGGCATCGAAAATCTGATTGAACACTTTATATATATTATTAAGTTATACAGTAAAAGCGTGAAGCCGCTAATATATAAGTATAATATATATTTTCAGATGCCGCCCCTTTTGTTTGTGGAATACCATGGGTGGCCGTACCGTACTTCTCTGAACGCGTTGGTAGAAAGAATTCACAAATAATAGCGTCTATCAATTGTGTTCTCGTTTTTGGTTGTTTGTGTCTTGCTTCTTCAACATATTTCATACTAGCAGCAGAACTGTTAGAAGGGTAAGCTTAAAATATAATAAAGTATCGTCATCGTTTGTTTGAACTTTAAAATGTAACATTAGAAATCCATTTGAGGCAAAATAAGTATACTGACAAAGATTAGAGATAATACTCACGTACATATATATGGTGATAAGAATAAATTTGAAGAATAGGGCATTTGTAGCATTATTTTAACTAAAGTACCAGTTGAACTCACTTTATTTTACAGTATTTAATAATTAAAATAATAATAAAAAAAACTAAATAAGAAAAGCAGAGAGTGGTATAAATACATAAAATATAGTTTAATACTTTTATGTTGACGGTTAAGACTTTCAACAAATGCTCGTTTTGTCATTTTAATATTTGCCGATTTTCTGTTAACTTTAACTACATACAGGAGCAACTACATCAGTTACAACTTTCAGGTTTTTTAGTGACCTAATATAATATTAATTCTTATTCCATTCATATGGATATAATAATTATGATCAAAAGTCGAAATTTTTAAGATTTCAAACAGCTGTAATGTTCTATTTTTAGCTCAATCTGCCAAAACTATTGGATTTGTAATTCCTTCCTTCCGGCCAGTATGCTCACGTGCCATCTTTTTGACAACCAATTAATCTTTGCCTCATTTGGTACTTACTCTGGGAAAAAACTTAAGTGAATCAAATCCAAGCAGCATTACAAGCCATAGGTGCTAGCTCAAAAAGTGTTGTATTTCTCCTGTTGTATAAGACTGTCTTTTACACGAAGCAGATTTGTCATCCAATGAGCGTGATGTACTGCATCTGGACGCCGCAATAGAATTTTATTTGGCCATAGTCCAAATAAAATTTATTGAAAGATGCCGCCATAAACAGCATCGTTATAAACTGCATTCAATGCGTTTGTGCCATTATTATATACCATAACACAAGCAACTTCTTTTTATAATATAATATCATATCTAATATGGGCAAACGAATTAGATAAATCTCAGGTCTATTCACGTGATCTATTCATGTCTCCCGCACACCGCAGGCTAGACAGAGGGAATATATTGTAACGCAGTATCTTATACTGCGTTACCCATTTTCCGCCGCATTCTGGAGACATTGCGTGTTGATTGGCGAAACTCAACGTCTTGCTTTGCCTCGAACCAGAGCGATGAAATGGAAATATAAATTGAAATAAATATTTCATTTCCTCGAGAGAAAATTGAATTCATAACCATTCGCGTTTACAGTCATTCTTTATGCCCCTGCGTCACGAGTCCAGTGCGCAAAATATCAGAAAGAATCTTTCTGTTCCACTGAATAATAACTGGCTCGTCAAAAGCAACAGATTGCTTTATTTCGTCAAACATAGTTTTTTTCTTTCTTTTTACTAAACTACTGAATATTACTAAATAGTAATTTGTGATACCAACGAACTGGAATCATGTCACAATGCTACTGCAGTAAGAAACATTAAGCTTTAAGCTTACCTATCATAAATCTTATTGCTATTTAAGGCACTAGTAATATGTATAGAATATAACGCAATAAAATTGGTTTAATCTTCAAATCTATTTGTGATTAACTTCTTTCAAGAAATTCTGATAATGGCTTGTATAATTCTTCTGAATCTTGGTCTAAATTTTAACGTTATGTTAGCTCGTCTTCTGAATCTGAATTCAAAATTGTTATCAAGAAAGAATTTTTTTTCTCCTTTTCAACTCGTTCTTCCATTTCCTTGTTATATTTTTGTATTCTCATAAAATTATCATATTTTTTTGCGTCTTTTGCTCAATTATATACATTTTTACAAAATATATCTTTGGGAGTACCATAAGGTAGTGTGGCCAATTTTGTTTTTGATTTATTTGCATGATTTATGCAAGGTGCATTCCTAATTGCAAAATTATTATTTACGCTGACGATAGTGCCTTCATTGCTTATGGTAACATATGGTCTGATACTCGTAGGTATAATATAGAAGCAGCACAAATCCCAATTCCCTCGTGATTATTTTTCAATAACCGCACATAAGTGCTTTATGAACCAGGATAAGATTTGTGTTTGTTTTCCAGTTAATCGATCACATACTATAAAATGTCTTGGATTAACTATTGATGAAAATCTCTCTTGGTCTCACATTTGGCCAATGGTGTCCCGAATATGGAAATTTATATAAGTCTTCAAGCAACTAAGAGCTTGCACAAATCAACAAGTTTTGAGAATGGTATACTGCTATTTTATACAGCCTAAACTTAATTATTGATTATCACCATGGGATGGAACATCATAATGTAAAATGTTACGATTGCAGAGATATTTTATAAAAGTAATGGCACATTAATAATTAAAATCTAGTAATGTAAATGTAAATAATTTAGTAAGGTAAATTTTTCGACAATTGCTTATTTTATGCACTGTTTTAAGAAAACATAAATGTGTTTTAAATTATAAATACATAAGTAAACGAACAAATGAACAAACAAATAAATTATCTTGATGATGGTGATTTGAGACCAGTTGTGGCGCACAAGCACAAATGTGCGACTCTAAGTGCGACAGAATGTGGGTTCGATTCCTACTTGAGGAAATGAAATATTTAATATTTTTATTTCCTCACTCTGGTAATGAGTCAAACCGCGGCGTTCCGCCACTCACACAACAATGTCTTCAGAGACGGAAGTGTGGACTCCTCTGCTATGTGCCCTGATAAGCTAAAAAAAAAATTGCATATAGTAAGCGCTGCATTGTGAGGGATGTCAAATACTCTATCTAGCTGCTCTGTTAATAGTGTTTTAATAGGTCGGGGCAAAAGTATTTTCGTATTTTGAATGTATTATTAGTAATCATGATGAACTGCTGAAGAACTGAATGTTGATCATAAACACAACAACAGTTTCTTAAACAGTTGATTACGGGTGATAAAAAATGGGTGACTTACGATAAGAATGTGCGAGAAACATCATGGTCGAAGCATGGACAAGCCCCACAGACCGTGGCAAAGCCCGCCCTGACTCGGAACAAAGTGATGTGAGTGATTCTCCGTATAGCCCTGACCTTGCTCCATTAGATTTTCATCTGTTTCGGTCAATGCAGAACTCTTTAGGAAGCACAAAGCTAACCTCAAAAGAACACTGTGAACACTATCTGTCAGTTTTTTTAAATCAAAAATCTCAAAACAGGAATGGGATCATGGCACTACCCATAACATGGCAACACGTCATCGATCAAAACGGCATATAGGCTACATATTATAAATAAATAAGAGGCCAGTCGTGGCGCAGCGGCACGGGGTGTGACTGTTAAATCGACTGGTTGTGGGTTCGATCCCCACTCGAGGAGATGAAATATTTACTTAAATTTATATTTCCATTTTCTTCGCTCTGGTGTCGAGGCAAAAGCGCGGCGTTGAGTTCTGCCACTCAACACGCAATGCCTCCAAAACTCGGCAGAAAGTGGGGAACGAAGTGTCTTAACACTAGGTTCCCTCTGCCTACCCTGCTGTGTGCGGGATACAGCGTGAAGCTAATTTATTTAATTTATTTTAATTTAATAAAAAAATATACCTAAAAAAAATATTTTCCTTTGTATGAACAATACGAAAACTCTTTTGCCCCGATCCTTTTGGGTAGTAGAGTTTTTTCTTTATTTAATTTATATACACTGAGTCGTGATATTCAACATAAAAATTTAAATTATACTAGTTTTTATATTTACAGATATGTCCACTGCTGTAATGTAACCACCGGGATCTTGATCTTGTCTGAATATTCAAGCCCTAAATACCGTGGGATGTTCTTGACAATGTCTACAGCTGCATTTTTTTGGGGTATTTGGACTGCTGATATTATAGGGACATTTTTTGCTTGGAGGAACATTGCTATTGTTGGTTTCATCTGTTCCCTTTATATGTTGACTGTATTTTTATGGCCAGAGTCGCCGATTTGGTTGGCAAGTAAGAAACGCTATAAAGAAAGTAAAGAAGCCTTCAGATGGATCCATGGTTACACAGCAGAGGAAGAATTGCAAGCACTATGTACTGAAAATACAACTAAATATTTTACAGCTCAAATGAAATGGTACAAGATTATGCAATGCTCTGAATTTTACAAACCGATGATATTGTCAGTAGTTGCTGTATTGCAATATCAGTTTTCTGGGAAAATGATGTATAGCTTATATATTCTTGATATATTCAAAAAAACTGCATCCGAAAGGGTAGCGTATTCAGCAATGTTGGTTTTGAATGGTGTTTCAGTTCTAAGCATGTATTTAGGATTTGACAAATGTGTTGAAACGACGCAGCCTGTATATGATTACATCAGTTATAGCTATATTATTTCTGTTCTTAATATCGACTTATTTATTTTTGTGTAAATTCAATGTTTTTAATCATAGTAATTATTTAGTAATCTGCTTTCTTGTTGTTTATAATATATCAATTAGCAGCGGACCGCTGATTTTGTCAGGTACTATATCGGGTGAACTTATTTCAGTTAAATTTCAAACGATAAGCTATATTATATTATTTATAACTGTTACCATAATCCAAGGAATTTTATCCAAGTTAACTTTTAAGATTTTCGATACTTTAGGTATCCATGGATCCTTTTGTATGTATGGTATCATGTGTAGTCTGTGCACATTGTATTTGTATAGATATTTGCCCGAGACAAAAAATAAGAGTAAATGGCAAATTGAACAAATGTTTGAAGAGAAAAAAGTTAGTGAAAATAAATAAAAAATGGTTATTGGAGACATGTATTTTTATTATCAAGCATCATTGCATTTTTTTGTATATTGTCAAAGTCAACCTAATATAATTTGCATGGTCTTATTTAGACATTCATCCATAGGTACTTTCTTATTATGTTATAAATTCGAAAGTAACTCTATCTGTGTGCCTGTCTGTCTGTCTGTGACGCAATCAGGGCCAAACAGCTGATCTGATTGTGATAAGTCGAAGTCCGATTGTGATAAGAAGTCGTACTATGACCAATTCGAAAACCAAATTGAAAATGACTGAGAGAGTTTGTGCTAAAATAATAGCTCAATTGATGGTGGATAAGTTTGTCAAAAATTTTGGACAGGAATGGAAGAATATAAATAGGACGGAAATCTGAATAAATATCCTCCACATTTATTTTATGTTGATAATATTGATAATGTAGCTGGCTTAGTTTAGTTTTTTTGTATTATTATTTTTCTTTGGTTACGTTTACTTATTATTTTTTGTTTAGTTTAATAAGTTCGTTTGTATAGTTCTATATCGGGCGAAGCCGCGCGGTTCCGCTACTAGATATGTATATAATTATGTTCCAGATCGGTCCTATCGAAGTCAAGTTACAGAAATGATAAGTTTTAGATGAAATTTTTTATCGAGTTGCGCCATAAAAAAATCGTGTCAACGTGAAAAAATGTATAAGCCGCGGCTTAAAATTTTTTAACTTACCAAGAAAATACAATTTACTAAAAGAAACTAAAGGTTCTCCATTTAATAGATCTTTTTGTGTAAAGGGTTTTTAATTTTTTAGAATTATTTTTTGTTACCATAAGTTCTTGGGGGGTCTCCACAAAGCCTATACTCCTCCTTCAGTGTTGGTCACATAAAAATCGGTTCGGCTGTTCCGAAGATCCCCGGACAAACAGAAAGATAGAGCGAAAAAAGAATGCATTTATCCCAACAAGTAAATAACAAAATATATGTCGCAGCGAGCAAGTTGCAACACGATTCTTATTCATTCTACCCTACAACTTATTTGTTAGCGATCGTATAAAAGACCGCACGGACATTGTACAGGCAGTCTTGGCTCTGGTGTGGCTCGGAGCACTACTCGTGCTCTGCCACTGACTAACCTCGACTCTTCGGATAATTGATTATTTAGTTAATCAATTATTATCGTAATTATGAATGTGGTTAACACCTATTTGTAATTGCACTGAGCTGGAGCAGTGAAGGCGAGTGTTGTTATAACAGTAAAGGGTACCCTGAAGCCTACACCTGTGGTCGCAAGTCCCAGGCACTGCTCCGAGCTTCACATCATTTAAAGAGTAAGATAACATTAATTATCCTATCATCAACAACTGATGTTTGTCCGACACGACTGTTCTACTGACTGACTACCTTCTTATTATTTACTATGCTTTGCTGAGTGTTTGTACATGTGTCATGTGTTCACATGTGAGTGGAACCAAAGGCCAGGACATGGTCGAGGTTCTACCCGTTTATTATTAACGCCCACCGTCGTCGGTCGTGTTGTCTCTCTCTCTCTCCGACATATAGTTATGCATGCATTTCTGTCTGTTTGAAATATTTTTCAAAATATTTCTTTCCCCACAATAACCCACAATCATTGTGCGGCTGGAGAGCGCACAAAGGTTGTGGGTGAAAGCAACGGTGGTGTGTTCAATTAGGAGGAGGAGGAATATATTTTTTTAAATATCCCGCTCAAGCCAAAAGGTAGCGTTGAGTTCCGTAATTCATTGAAAATGGAGTGTTTTAAAACTAAGTTCCTTCTGCCTAATGCTAATAGAAAATTACATTAATATACACTCTGAGTCCCGAAATTGGTATTAAATAGAGAGTGGAATATCGTGTTAGTACATTCAGTACTATGTACGCGAAAGAGCTGGATAATTTTGCAGTATTAATGTAGATCTATTTTTATAGATCTGTCAGTTGTGTCAGACCCACCACCAGAGACAGTATAGGTACTCTGCAAGTCTCTATAATTTTTCGGCGAACCTTCTTAGGAGACGTGCCTTCCTCACTGATGATAGCTTCCTTTAGAGCTGACACTACTGACATTCTTATATTGACAGAAATATGTTGTTGAGCCGACAGTACTCATATTTTTATGTTAATCATCATCAATAATAACTACCCTTATAAATAATTACCATTAAATCTTCTTCAAAATGTAATTTAGAACAAAAATGTGCGTGCGTGCATGATCATTTAGTGATAAAAAATAATAATAATAATAATTGAAAATTGCAAGATGATATTTGTGACGGTCGATTATTAGATATGCATATTGAATTTGGCGTATAATTTTCAGGAAAATGTAAAATTAAAATATTTCAACGATCTTTTTACGCGACATGCGCAATGTGCCCGTATAGTCACCGAACTTTATCAATAGATATAGCTCTGCTATTGAAACTAAGTCTTACACTAATGATCTAAGTATCATTTATATTTTACAGATTATATCCCAGACCGATCGATGGCACCAAGCCAAGGTTCGAGGCCCGCACGGAGGCCGGGACTCAAACCTAGGCTGACGGCCGTCAATTGCCAGTCCCTCTTCCATATAAAGCTGTAAAAGCCAGGAGTACGTTAAGTAAAACCGTGTAATAAATCTTGACTCAAAAAGAACACAGGTTAGGTTCTATTCCTACTCGCAAACGAAGGTTATATACTCTTTGGCGTCGCTGTTTTCTATTGTTTTATTTGGTGAAAATTGGCTGGTTTGATCAGCATAGTAAACAAGGTGTTCATGATTGCATGTATAAATCATAATTTGATTATTATGAACAATTTGTGTGAACAGTATAGTAAAAATATATTATCATAGATAATGAGCGGGCCGCTAGTACTAAATATACGCGATTAATTCGGTTAATGAGTTTCATGTAAAATATGCAATAATCGTGATTTCTTTTAAGTGAATTAAAAAATGAGCTTTACGCTATATCCCGTATATAACAGGGAAGGCAGAGGGAACTCAGTGTTATGTTGAGTGGTGGAACTCGACATGAGGCTTTTGTCTTGGTGCCAAAGCGATGAAATGAAAATATATAATTATATAACACGTTACAGTCACATCCTTGTGCCAATGAGCCACGACAGCCTCTTTTTTCTAGGTCTAGGTCCTTTTACGAAAATAATTATCTACTTGAAGTCGTAAATTATATTTTCCATTGAAATGTCAATTTGTGGTACAGTTGATATAACTAATTGTGGTGCTTGTTGCTGGTTCATTTCGTCTATTTTGAAAAAAAAAAAACATCAAATAATATTTCTACATTTACTCGTTCGCCTCGATCGTTATTATAATCAAAATTAGTTTGATTGAACTCAAATAAACTTCTTTAGTTTTATAATATTATAATAGCATAGATAAGAAAACCTATACTGAATTATTTTTTTTAGCTTCGGCTGTAATGTAATGATACTCCGATCCTGTTAAGATTTCCGTTCTCCACGTTCCACCGAAGTCTAGAGGCATTTCGTAATGAGTCGTGAAATTCAACGCCGACGTTTGCCTTATTTCCAAAGCGAAGAAATTAAAATATGAAATATTTCATTTTCCGTGGGAATTGAGCAGACAACTATAAATTACAAGGCCAGTTTCAACTTAACCAGTTATCGCATCACACTCAATATTGTTGATTATTACAGGCTTTTTTTCCGTCTTATATTTAGATACTATTTCTGTCCCTATTCATTAAAATAGCTTTGTTAAAAGAGTACGTAGCTATGTATAAAAAGGACAGTCGTGAATAGTGCTCTTTAAAGTGTAGTACTTTAAAATGTTTGAAAATATAAATTCATTGTAACATTTAAATAACAGTTAAAACTAAAAATAGTACTGTAATAGTAATCTATACTTCTATACTAATATTAGAAATTAAAAGTTTGTTTGGTGCGACGCGATAATCTCAGGAACTACTGGTTTTTAAAAAATATTTTAGTGTTGTACATTTATCGAGGAAGGCTGTAGTCTATATTACAAAATGATAAATGTTTTGATGCCGCTAGCCACTATATCTGCACTCAGTGTTACCTGAGCACTTAGTATGTATCATGCGAATATAAAAATCTTCCCTTACCGAATGACAGACAGACAATGCTCAGGCGAAACTACAGATTGTTTTTTTTGGCATGTAGGTAGATTAGGGAGTACACTAAGGGAGGAGAGCTCATAATTCTTAAGGGAACTATAATTTAAAAATTTTATGATATCATCCCTGAATGTTTTTTTTAAATTTTGACAAATATCATTGCTCCGTTACCAGTTTAATACATTTGCAATCAGCATCGATTTATTTTGTGTTTTTTTTACTTTAACTAATGGTTTTACTGGTTGATAGGCCTAATAATAATAAATAAGTAAAAGTTGAGGAAAAAATAATGATATCACTCTCTTCTCTCCGTTTTGGCTTAGAAATCTTAGGTAATTTTTGAGGAGAAAAAACTGTTGTTTTTAGGGTTCCGTACCTTTTAAAGAAAAAAGGAACTCTTATAAGATCACTTTGTTGCCCGTCCGTTTGTCTGTCTGTCTGTCAAGAGCCTTTATCACAAGAATGCTTGGAGATATCTAGTTCAAATTTACACCACATACCCAATTCTACAACCCCATAATTTCCTGTAAAAATCGTATTTCTACATTTACTTAAAAAAAAAGATATTATCGTTTATATAACAAAAAACGCGTATTTCGACGCTATGAAGAGAATCAAAATTAACAGGGTACTTCAGGTTGATCTACAATTACAAAATTTGAGAGCTAGCATCTACAGGTAGTACTAGTTCAGGGAAAAATCTAAAAACTATACATTTGTGGTTAAATATTATACTAAAAAATAATAGCCTTAAAAAGGGGTCAAAATTGGGTATTAAAGCTGCCAGTTCAAATGAGGTATTAGATGAAAGAGCTTTAGTTAAGCTTAGCTTGAATTTCAGAAAAACCCTTAGTGGGCGAACCCGACTCGCGCTTACCCGGTTTTTTATAGTTTAAAGTAGAACTTAATGTACAGGGTGTTTGGTAGATCAATAGACAAACTCAGACAAGTGATAGAGGTGATCTTTTCCAGCCACCTTTATGCTGGCAGCATGGCCTGAAATTTTAGCGTTTTACGAGTTATTAGAAATCTATAAGAATGTTAGATATTATTATTAATAGGTACTTATAGTACATAGGTTGAGAGAATTTCATTAAATTGACAACTATTTGATATCAATCTAAAATAAACAAAGTGTGAATTTTTTTAAATGGGTAAAATTTTTCTGGGTCTGAAAGATTTATTTTATTATATTATATTTTTTTATTTTTATTTTTTTTTATTTTTTTTGTCCGTGTGATCCCGGCCTAGAATAGGATCATCCTGGTACTGGTGGTGTCGTACGAGGCGACTAAAGTACGTGTGGTAGAGTCACGTCGTCAGCAATGGCAACACGCATGGGCAGATCGGATCATCACCACCCCCGGCATTTAAAACCGGCGTGAAGTAGTGGCTTTATGCCACTGCGTTTCGCATCAGGTAATGCCGGGCTCCGGCGCCCAGCACACCTTAAAGGCAGGCAACGCACCTGTAGCTCCACTGGTGTTGCACGGGGTCGTGGGCGGCGGTGATCACTTACCATCAGGTGACCCGAACGCTCGTTTGTCGTGTCTTTTCCATAAAAATTAAATTACAAAACATCAATTTTAAAAAATATATAGTTTGTGACAAAATCTTAACTTTTCCAAATTTTGTCTCTCAATAATAAGAAAACTACAACATTCAGACGGCTTCATGTTATATTATTAAATAAGGAATGCATCTCTGATACATTCTTTAGAATAATATAAAAATACTAATAATCGGTGGAAAAACATATAAAACAACTGTTTTCGAGCATTTCATTATATATATTTATAGTATTTAGATAACATTTTTAGGCCAATATCTCGAAAATGGTAAAACTTCTTACTAAGCTGTATAGGATAAAAATGGTTAGAAATGTCCCATATCTGTTGGTATATCGATCTAGCAATCATCCTGTATAATGTTGCTTGTTTAAAAAATTGTCTTAGCGCAGTGGGACAGAGTCTGACTATGAACACGATAATTGTGGATACGATTACCAATCAGGAGGTTGATTTATTTTTAAAAATCAAAATTAAATTAAATCAGCTTCACGCTGTATCCCACACACAGCAGGGTAGGCAGAGGGAACCTAGTGTTAAGACACTCCGTTCCCCACTTTCTGCCGAATTCTGGAGGCGTTGCGTGTTGAGTGGCAGAACTCAACGCCGCGCTTAGCCTCGACACCAGAGCGAAGAAATGGAAATATACATTTAAGTAAATATTTCATCTCCTTGACTGGGGATCGAACCCACAACCAGTCGGTTTTACAGTCGCACTTCGTGCCGCTGCGCCACGACTGGCCTCTAATCTATTTATTTTTATTGACGCAAAATCTCGAAAATTGAGGGATGCATGCGGAACAAAGTATGTATGTATTTATTTATTTATATTTTTATTAAAACAACTAGTGATGTTAACAGTGATAAAGAAAAGTAATACAAAACAAATTTTAAGACTAAATGCACCATCTTATAAAAGTGGATAGAGCTGCTATATTATACAAAAATAATAAATTGTACGGTTTAATCTATTTTAGTTTCTTTACAATTTCAATAAACAAAACAAAATTTAAGTTAACAAGACAATACAGATATTTATCTAAGGTTCTATCTGTTTACCCTGCTATACGCAGGATACAGCGTGGAGCAAAAAAACCCTGAATAAGAATGGAAGAGACGACCATCGCATTTATATTCAACCAAATACTACAATAGAAGCGGCATTTACATAATATTTTTTCCTGAAATATTTTATCGCTTGTTTTCCGCAATGGTTATTTTCTCATTCATAGTAGGTATCGTAACCTTCTGCTCGCCGCTAGGTTCGTGCTGTTTTGATTTTCTCAAGAAATGTTTTTTCACATAATATATAATACATAATACAACTCACGCGCCAGTCGTGGTTTAGGGGAACAAGCGTATGACTGAAAACGCTACAGGTTTGATTTTCACTTGATCGCAATGGTATTCAAAATCCGACGACAAAATTTTCAGTGAACATTTCATAGGAATGAAAAATGAGGTTCACAAGCAGGTTTGATTTATTTCCCAATTGTATTCCCTAAAATATATCGAAAGCAGAAGGAGAATTTGCTGGTATTTCATCAATAAAATACAAGTAGATATTTGGGGGTAAATAGTTGGGGTGTGATTACTAAATGAATTATGAATTTTTATTCAATTAAAGACCAAATTCTTTTTTAAAAGATCACCAATGTTTGACGAATGATGTTGGCTCTTATTAAGCAACTAAATAATATCTTAGATAGAGCTCGCCTAACAGCGTTTTGGCTGTACTTAAGGTCAGCTCTGGCAGCTCTGGCAGCTCTGAATGGTCGGCGGCGTTGTCCCTCTGTACAACTAGGTACAATACATAGTCGAGTTCGAGGCAGAGATCGCCCTGGAGATCCAGTTTCTCTTCTGCCGTATTGACCAAGATGTCATCTCTTGTGCATAGCAGCAGAGACCGAGGCTGGCTAAAGTTACCAAGTCCAGCCTGTGAGAGGGCCCAAAGTTACTCTACTTGTTCTAGAAATTTGTCACTTAAAGTACCTAGATGCTCAAATGTAGTCACTTTTTAAGGCTTTCACGTTAGTGACCAGTAGTATCCCGGCTCAGATATGTTCCTTATTTAAGTTTTTTAACGAGTATTTTTAAATGTAAAATTTCAACATAATAGTTACAGTCTAGATTATAAAAATAACACATTATGTTAACTATCTATAGATACTAGGTATAATAAATTAGTAAAAACATGAGTCTGTATGTATATTTTGACGGAATAATTGTTCAGGTTATAAACTTAGTAATGGAATACGAATATATTATGATTTTTAGAATGTTTTTGTCTGTTTGTACACGCACGGCTTCTGAACCACTGGATGGACTTCAATTTAATTTTTTGTTGTGTAGCTATTACGTACGTACGTATTTGATTTTGATGACTTCCATACCTAATGTTGAACCTTAGTTGTTCATCTAAACTATAACAAATAATTAAATGCGTCTTTAACAAAAGTTATTAAGCGGTGACATATAAAAATTTAAGCTTTGGAAAAACCATAATAGTCCAACTAAATTATAAGAAATAATGAAATGCTAGTGTGTGATTTCAAAATAACCGTGTTTTGTCTAGTGCGTATATGATATACATAACAAACAAGTAAAAATTTTTTGTTTGTCTGTTTTTCTCTTTTACTGTTTACCCAGGTGCATCTCAGGAAAAGTAGAATTGTTTTTTGTGGTACTTTCATTTAAAGATAGATTGAGTTGTGGAGCAACATATAGATTACCTTTTATCCCGATTTTTTTTAATGGGGGAAAATTCGTGTTTGTCCTGTGCGCTTACTTACCGCCTATCTAAATAGATATGAAATAATTAAACATTTTACAATTAACGACATTTTATTCAGACAAAATTGAAAAAAACCTAAATGATTTAAATTACAATGTATTAAGTGTACAACAGTACCTACAGATCATGAAACATGATTACATTCAAACGGGCGAAGCCGCGCGGGAGCAGCTATTTTATAAATTTATAAATAAAATCGATATTAGCATTTTACGAAACTAAAAGTAACTTTATTCTAGTGATGTGTCTGCGTAAGCCGGTCGTGTTTATAATACATAAAAACAAAAATAAAAATAAAATAATCCTAACTGTAATTGAGTTAAAGCTACTACTAGTACTTAATTATCGATTTTTTTACATAGGAATACATTCATAGGTACATAATAAGGAGTATTTCGATAACATTTCACAAAAATGTATTATTTTCCCATAAATTGATTAAAAATAATTTTCTAATTACAAGTCAATATACGAGTACTTCTTTTTAACATTGAGCGTTATATGTAGGTGTAGTGTAATACATTAGAAAGCGTCGAAGTAATTTATAGAATATTAAAAGATTATTTTTTTTCCAAGCCTCATTTTTTTGTGTGGAGATTTTTTTTAATATCTAAAATGGATACGCAGTATAAAGAGGTTCGTACTGAAGAAGACGGAGTTTATGAAGATAAACCCTCCAGGAAGTCTATTTTGAAACAAGTATGTATTAGCTAGGAGAGCTAGGAAATGAATATAATTTAATATAATTCCTGAGGTTCATACCTACAATCTTTGCGGGCTATAAATTTGGACGTTTTCACATAATAACCTTACTTTTCAATGCTTAAGAAAATAATAAAATAAAGAAAAACGGATATTTTTTTTAGTAGTGCACTCTGTATCGAATATAGCAAAGTACTCTGTTCCCGATGATTTCCGATGATCAATATTCAAGATGCGTGTTGACTAACAGAACTCAACGCCGCGCTTTGTTGAAACAAGATAAAAGTGAAGTCAATCGAACCCACAATCGTCGCGTTTATGTCTAAGTGAGACATAGCGCCACGACGGCCTCAAACCGATAATCTCCCTTTTTTGAAAAACAATTTTTGATTTTTTTTTCTCTTTTTTCTAGATTTTAATATGCAGTTCAATCTGGATACAATTCTTCCTAGCGGGCCTTTGTTCTGCAGCACCTACTATCATAATACCCCAGATGAATAAAGAAGCAAACGCGACTATTATAGATGACAACTTGACTTCTTGGATATGTGAGTACTAGTGACCCAAGCACGACCTCGCCTGCTTAGGCTTATTGCTTATTTTATAGCCAAATTATACAAAATCTTTACATAAATTGTAGACTATATGTTATCTTGTACAAACTATATTTCTGTAAAGTTTTATCTAAATCCGTTCAGTATTCATCATAAATTAAATCAGCATCACTCTGTATCCCGCACACAGCAGGGTAGGCAGAGGGGGAACCTAGTGTTAAGACACTCCGTTCCTCACTTTCTGCCGAATTCTGGAGGCATTGCGTGTTGAGTCGCAGACGACGCGGCTCACCAGAGCGAAGAAATGGAAATATAAATTTAAGTAACTTAAGTATAAGGTTGTACAGTCACACTTCGTGCCGCTGCGCCACGACTGGCCTAAAAATTTATAAAGCTAATAGATTAATTCTACTGAATAAATTTTGGAGTCCATTAGGCCGCGGTAGAATGGTGACTGTAATTGCGAAGGTTGTGGGTTCGATTGCCACTTTGGCTAATGATTTTTCCACTCTCTTGAAAAAAAGATTTCAAATTTTCCCAGGCGTGTATCATTGAATTGGATTGTGTTAAAAATCTTGTTTAAATACGGAAATAACCTGCATAAGCTGTTTATGTAGCGCTTATGCACAAAATAAAAAGTGGATATGGAGTCGTTAAACCGTGGAGCGCAATATAGATTATCTATACTAATATTATAAAGCTGAAGAATTTGTTTGGTTGAACGCGCTAATCTCAGACCCTACTGGTTTGAATTGAAAAAATATTTTATTTTTCATGTGTATATTGTTTCAATGTAAACCACTGATGCCGTCATGCCCAGCACAACTCTAACTCATTTTTAATTAACTGTGCGGACAAAGCCACAATAAAAACCTAGTATATTAATATAAAAAAAAACTACGACGATCACGTGACGATGGCAACACGTGATCGAGATCCAACTGGCACATGTTCATGTTGTTCAGTAAAAATTATCAAGTAAATATTAATATCAAGTATAATATACCTCTTTGTAAATTATCATATACTTTACAAGGTTTTTTAGCCATAAGTGAAACTAATGTGTTTCGATAAAATAACGTATCCTAAGTTATATATTGTGGAAAATAATAGGAATTCAAGTTTTTAAATATTTATCAAATATTTTTTGTTATGAAAAGCTCAAAACTAGCACTGCTATAGCTTTAATAATATTGACTGTATTATAAGTGTCTCTATGTTGAATCTATAACGTAAATATCTATATTATTTAAATATATAAAAGGACATGTTCCTGACTGGCTGAGGTAAGACGCACGCACAGCAGTAACCGCTGTGCGTAGAAACGTGACATTTGGACAGATGTTTATTTTCATAATCTGGACATCCACTAAGAAGGGATTTTGACAAATTTTAACCCTAAAGGGATGAAATAGGGGTTGAAAGTTTGTATGGTTTTTTTTTAAATCACCACCGATTTTAAAAAAAAATTAAATTGAGACGTTTAAAAATATTTAATTGAACACGTGTTTCACGGTTTTTTTAGAATTCACCCCCTAAGGGTTCAAATAAGGGGTTGAAAGTTTATATGGAAAAATCTTTAAATCGCCACCGATTTCTATAAAAATTTAAATTCAGACTGTTAAAAATATTTTATTGAACACGTGTTTCGTGGTTTTTTTAGAATTTACCCCTAAGGGTGCAAATAAGCGGGCGAAGCCGCGCGCGCCCGCTAGTTTAACCATAAAAGTGGGTTAGATTATGTCTTACATATACTGCAGAATGTTGATATAAGTAAAAAATTAAGGACAGAAAATATAGCTGCCGTGTGATCCGGCCTAGAATAGGATCACGCACACAGATCACCGATCACCTGATCGATCACCAGCAATACTTGGCTTAACCATCTTGTAAACTAATTAGCACCCCACAACTTTAAAGTCTCCATACACTTTCCAATTGTAGTATATTTCTGAAATTTAAGTAAACAATACTATTTGTAAGTATTGAAAATAAGCTAATTTTACAGCTTTGGTGATTGGTCCTTTCTTATTTGACAAAATAACTTGACCACAAATATATATCATAAAAATTATTTAGGTTTAATTTACACTGTCTTGAGAACATTTTGAAAGAATGTTTAATGTTTTAAAAAATCTTAAAAACCACCAAAAATAGCTTATAATACAGGCAGGACTGTAAAGCTTTGCAAGTTATATGTGGGATTATATAAAAAAAATTATGTGGTAAAAATATGGGTAAGATATGTATAAAGTTGTGTTAATATACGACTTATTTATTTAAATCGTCTAATTAATATTAATGAAAATGAATAAAGGAATTGTTGCAATTTAAACAAAAAATACGTTTTAGGGTTCCGCGCCTCAAAAGGAAAAACGCCTGACTTTGGTGTCCGTTCTGTCTGATTGTCAAGACGTCTCGAGATTGTGTGGAGCATGCATGCATTAAGTTGAAATGAATATCAAGTCTATAAGTCTATGGTTTCTTGAAGCACAAAACAAAAGCCAAGATTCTAAGTCAACACAACCAAAAGATATGGACATTTATGTATCGGTTTTGTTACATTTTGTACGAAATTCGCCGCATAATCAAATCCTTTAACATAAAACGAAAAGTGACAATTATAGATTCCCAAAAAATATATTTACAAGCTAATATTTGTTTTGTAATTTTTTTCATATAAAATGAGTGTATACGCCTACAAATTTAAGTTTGTGAACTTTTGTAAATTGTACTCCCATTAACTTACAATCATGAAATTGGTACTAAGCTTTCGATGCGCGAGTCCGACTCGTACTTAACCGGTTTTTTTTTTAATTTAAATAATTAATTTTATCGATGAATATTTTTAAAAAGTAAGGTGATATACCGAAGTATATTTTTATAAATATACTACTACAGATTATTCTGTGATACTTGTGATAGGAATGTCCTTAATTTGTCAAAGTTGACACTAAAATTATTATAAACAAGATAATCTCAATTTCTGTTTACATTTTTATTTTTAACGGTATTGTGGCGCCAATGTTTCTATTTGACAAATAAATAAATAATTCAGCTTCACAGTATATCCTGCATGTACCAGGCTTGGCAATGGGAGCTTAGTGTTAAGACACTCCGCACACAAATACTTTCCGCCAAAATCTGGACGTATTGCGTATTGAGTGACAGAACTCAACGCCACACTTAACCAGAGCAAAGAAATGAAAATATTAAATATTTCGTTTCTTCGAGTGGGGATCGAACTCACAACCTGTCGTTAAACCTCACAACAATCACATACTTGTGCCCCTGCGCGACGACTGGCCTCTATTTAATAGTTTTTTTTTAATTTTTTGCCTCTCAACTAGTTTTAAATCGTAGGATAATGAAGAACAGAAGATATAGCATTGTGTTCATTTTGACAGTCAAAAAACATAATAAGAAAGGTTGCAGAATACTGCGTTTTTATATGATTTTTTTTGAACAAATCATGTTTGCATCGACTTTATGACGTAAGATGATAAAACCTATATATATATATATATATATATATATATATATATATATATATATATATATATATATATATATATATATATATATATATATATATATATATATATATATATATATATATATAATTAAATTAAATTCATTTCATTCTTCACGCTGTATCCCGCACACAGCAGGGTAGGCAGAGGGAACCTAGTGTTAAGAAACTCCGTTCCCCACTTTCTGCCGAATTTTGGAGGCATTGCGTGTTGAGTGGCAGAACTTAACGCCGCGCTTTGCCTCGACACCAGAGCGAAGAAATGGAAATATAAATTTTTCAGTAAATATTTCATCTCCTCGAGTGGGGATCGAACCCACAACCAGTCGATTTTACAGTCACACCCTGTGCCACTGCGCCACGACCGGCCTCATATATATATATATATATATATATATATATATTCACAGAGCAAAAGTTGGCAACCTTGATGGTGTCTGGCTGTAAGCGGGAGGGTTGCGTGTTTGATCCGCTTGGAGGCATGTATTATTTTCATATCCTCTCTCTGAGCTCTGGTAACAAGACAATACGCGGCGTTCAGTTAACACGCAATGTCTTTAAAATGGGACTATATATGCGTTCCTCTGTCTGCTATATGAAGATAAAAAAATACAATTATTTTTGATTACTCCACAGTTTCAACACAAACAATAAGCAACATGCCATGGGTTATCATAGTGCCGCTCTTCACAAAACGATTTGGACGGAAAATACCATCAATTTTGACATCTATCGATTGTATCTTAATATTTGCTGGACTCTACTTTAGTTGTTCACCATATCATATTATTTTGGCAGAATTGGCGCAAGGGTTAGTATTTTGTTTTAAACATCCGCCGAGAATTCGGCGGAAAGTGGTGATCGGAACTTAATGAGAATGTAGTGCGTTAACAGTCGGTTCCCGGCTACCCTGCTATGCGCGAGATAAATCGTGAAGCTAAAACTAAGACACTTTCATTTCTCTTTTTTTGCTGGACGCTGAACTCAACGCCGCGCTTTGCCTCATTATCAAAGCGAGGCAACGAAAATATAAAATATCTCATTCCCTCGCGTTTCGCCAGCTATACCCCTGCTCCACGACTGACTTCAATTTGTATTATATTAGTATATAAACAACGGAAAAAAATATCTCTAGATGTTTTTTTTAAGCTTCACGGTTTTCCATCGCCCTCAGTAGATATCGAAACTGCTTCATCATTTTACGGCTGTATATTATACAGATATAAGGTGTAATAAACTATTTTAAACACACTTATTCACACATTAAAATTAACATATTGATTTTTCGTATAAATATAAATAACATTATTTTGGAGTTTGAACCCGTGTCCTTATCTAATTGATTTTTAATGTTAAGCAGTATAAATTAATAACATATCTTTATATGTAAAAGGAAAGATCATTCAGTAAAGAAATCACATAGTGCTACTGTGAGCCGGTGACGGTTGTTGGTTTGATTCCAGCTCAGGGTAATAAAATTTTCTTATCCTCGCTCTGGTATCGACTAAAATATTATGAAATACTTAACATCATCCTTTTTTTTCTAGGTACTTAAATGCGACCAATATATCTATTGCAATTCTCGTCATAACCGAGTATACAACACCAAGATTCCGTGGGATGTTCTTAACTGCATCAGCAGCTGCATTCTTTTGGGGCATGTGGATATCTAACGTCATTGGGACATTCTTTAATTGGAGATATATAACAGTGTTTGGATTTTTCTGTTCACTTTACACCTTGACCGTATTCCTGTGGCCAGAGTCGCCATATTGGTTGGCGAGCAAAGGACGATTTGAAGAATGCAAGGCAGCGTTTAGGGAGGTTCATGGAAACTACGCTGAAAATGAACTGCAAGAATTAATTTCAGCGAATGAAGAACATATTAAATTAGAAAAATCAGAAGTAAAGATGGGCTTATTCGACATAATACGGTGCCCAGAGTTTTATAAGCCTATGATCTTGGCGGTGATGGCAGTATTCCAATACCAGTTCTCTGGAAAAATGATCTGTACTTTATTTATTTTAGATATATTTAAGAACATAACAACGTCCGAATTTATGGCGTATATGGCCATGTTAATTTTGAATGGTGTCACAGTAATCAGTATGTACGTTGGTTCGTATTTATCAAAGGTCTTGAAGCGAAGAACTTTGTATATGTCATCGTCATTTATAGGTGTAGCATTCTTGTTGATGATATCTCTATACTTATATTTAGATAAAACGAATGTCATCGAAAAGAACAATAATATTTTGATACTATTGTTAACTGCTTATACTATAGCAATCAGTTGTGGACCAATGATCTTGTCCATGTCTATATACGGTGAATTATTTTCAACGAGGTTCCAATCAGGTAGCTACATAATAATATCTATAGTTATATCCTTATCTTATTCTGTTTTATATAAACTGACACCCACATTTTTTTCGGAATTAGGTATTCATGGGTCATTTTTACTGTATGGTATAATCTGTGGGCTATGTACCCTGTATTTATATATTTTTTTACCAGAAACTAAGAACAAAACTCAATGGGAGATAGAAGAGTTTTTCAAAGATAAAATGACGCAGATAGATCCACTTATCTATCGTTAAATAGTTTGTCTTTATATTCATCTTTAATAATGGATGGAGATATTTAGTTTGAATTTCAAAGATATCTGACTTTATATTGTGTTCAAAGTACCTTGTTCCTTCAGGTTCATTTTTTGAACCGATTTCGTAAAGGAAGATATTTGTTATTTTTTGTAGAAGCACAAGCAAAAGCTAATATAACTAATTTTATATAATACAAAACTATTCTTCACCCACAACTTAGACTTGCGTAGAACGTACGTAACGTTTTATAACGAAAAATGAAAATTTTTCCTCGGTCTCGTAGGAATTTCGAGAACTCCACTTTTAATCTCACTGAGTAATGGAAGAGATTTATTAGCATAGTAAAAAAAATTCTTAGCATTCCATGAATCCATGCATGTGCCTATCATGTAGCATAGAGAAAAAGCGCGAAGCGCGTTTATCTCCACTTTAAAGGCTGGCAACACACCTGAAAATCTTCTGGTATAACAAGGGGTCGTAAGTGGAGGTGATCACTTACCATCCGATGACCTGTACGCTCAATTGGCTTGTCTTTTCAATAAAAAAAAAATAGAGAGAAGCTGGGCTTGTCCTTTACATAAAAAAAATATATTGGGCTTAAATTTTTATACGTTTTCTAAATAAGTATTTTTCTTTACTAAGTGTGGAATAACACTTTAAAAAAAAATTGTTGAAAATATTGGGCTTAAAATTTTAAAAATGCGCTTGACAAGCCTATTTTTCTTGTGAATATGTTTAAAAATATACCAGAACACTATTATTAGATAACTAAACTAACTCTATAATGTTAGATGTAATCGAATTACATTTGAAATTTCGATTGTTTCTAGTCGAACTTTGATTGATTTCAATTAAATTGGATCTTAGACTGTATTTAATACAAAATGAGTGTGGGTCACAATATATGTATATATAGTTAATTGATTAAAGTGTCATAGTAATTAATTTGTTAAGAAATTGTTATTTTTTTTAAATAAACTATACTACGTAGTGTAAGTAAAGAATTAGTGAAAATATTTAGTAAAAGGCATAAAAAATTATACATTTTTTTATTTTCTTTTAAAAACTGTGAAGACCCCTTTGTTTTTTATTAACTTCTGTACACGAAGGTGGTTATCAATTTGACTGTATTTTTTTTATGTTTGTCTCAGAACTTTTGACTGGGAATGGGAATGAAATGATTTTGGGATTCTTTTTTTATTTGAAAGTTAGTACTTCCCGTGTCAATTTAGGACTAAATGGTATCCATGTGAAAGACACATAAGTCTTAAATTTGCATTAGATATGTGCGCGACAATTGGACGAATAATTCAATATCACGCCAACCGATTTCGATGATTCTTTTTTCATTGGAAAGTAGGTATACACTTTAAGGATAGTTTTGTGAATGTTTGGTTAGAAAAGATTGGTTGTTAATAATCAGCTTCAAGCTGTATCCCGCACACAGCAGTGTACGCAGAGGGAACCTAGTGTTAAGACACTCCGTTCCCCACTTTCTGCCGAATTCTGGAGGAATTGTGTGTTGAGTGGCAGAACTCAACGCCGCGCGATTTTTAAAGGGAACAGAGTCTTAAGACTAGGTTCCCAGGTTTCCTCTGCCTACCCTACGAAGTACGGGATACAGCGTAAATCTCAAGAAAATACCCACTTTTCCATCATCTTGTCTTAGTAAGAAGACTAATTGCAGCGTCGAGTTCCATCAGTTTACATGCAATATCTGAAATTGGGCGGAAAGTGTAAAAAGGAGTGTCTTATGTATGTTAAGAAAAATATTAATGATTTTACCAAAATTTGTAATATATATGTCGCAGAGTATGAATACGGAACGTCAAATTGTCTGACTTGGGTGTATTCAGAGGATGGCAACACTGTCAGTTGTCAATGCTGTTTAGAGAAAGGGGATGAATGACGCGACGTTCTTGTAATAGTGGGAACGAGTGATGCGGACTTCACACTAGACCGGCAGCCACATAGTACTTGTATTTCTTCAGGGACAGAATACCCTCTTCCCTGCCCAACCGGTGTCGCCGTAAAAACCAGTAGGTCTAACGGCATTATCCTCAAGTTCCAAAAAAATGCGGACTTCACTTCTCCTTCGAGTGGCATATTGAACGGTTGTACAAAGACGTCATCTGACTTCACCGCGTTCCGAGTATGAAGGAAGACCTAACGAGTCAGGACTGCCTGCCCAGGCGCACGTGATTATATAATATTAATACTAGAAATAGGCTTAAGCTTATCACACCTATAACCCGATACTCAAACCCTTATCACACCTATAATAGGATCCCAGAAAATGGCCGAGAATTATGTATATCACATTATAAAAAAAAATGTGAAAAGACGTCTGTATGTTAAAATTTATTACTTAATGAATAATTTTATAAATAATGTCATGCCTTCATGCGTCAGTCTATTTTAAAGGTGTCATTGTCACTATTAAATAAACACTTAATTATTAGTTTCATATTGGAGAGACATTACTAGGGTAGCGGTTCAGGAATGTTATAATAATTAACCCGGTAAGCACGACCACTCAGTTAAGAGTGCACGACTAAGATGATATTAGTTTGATCTGTAAGTAATTAATTTTAAAAAAGTCTGGGGTCGTTTCTTACGCCATTTCTTCTTGGATGTGAGACAGTAACTTTAGTGAACTGGTGGTAAATTATTTGACGTTAAAAAATGAACCATGTAACTTCTTATTGACCATTCGTGGCGCACAAAGTGTGCCTGTAAATCGATCGGTTGTGGGTTCGATCCCCACTCGAGGAGACGAAATATTTATTTACATTTATATTTTCATTTCTTCGCTCTGGTGTTGAGGGAAAAGCGCGGCGTTGAGTTCCGCCACTCAGCACGCAATGCCTCTAGAAATTGGCGGAAAGTGGGGAACGGAGTATCTTAACACTCGGTTCCCTCTGCCTTCCCTGCTGTGTACGGAATACAGCGTGAAGTTGAAAAAAAAAACTTTTTATTTTGAATAAAATTATTTCACTTAACTTGACTTGACTTGACTTAACACTCACTCACTCACTCACTCACTCTGCCCACCAGTAGCGTAATAGTAAGAAAATATTAAATACTAGCGGCCCGTCCGCAGCTTCGCCCGCTTAAGCTACATGATTATTGATCTAATAAACAGAAATGACTTCTAATATGATTTTTATTACTTTAATCTGTAATATTCTAATATGATTTTTTACTAAATTATGGTAATTTCTATAAGGACTTTTGATTGTTTTGAATTAAAAATATGACCAATGTTGATATTTGATATTTATAACTCTGTTAAATGTGCTGAAGTGAATAATTTAATTTACTCTTTCAGAAACAGCCTTAAATGTTAAATTGTTGATTTGAAGGATTCATAATATTCTTTGTAAAATAACTGTAATGATTGCATATTAACTCTTGTACAGTTTTTAAATTATTTACATATATTATTGGCTAATAATAAATAATGGTAAATAATAATGGTAAATATATAGTTATTACAGAGCACACGTAGAAAGGCTCTTTTTAGGCATTTTTATATAGAATTATTTTAAATGAACGAGCGAACCGAAGAATCTATATATTTACTTAATATTTCTTTGAAGATCAAATTGGTCTTTATCTATGTCTTAAAATTACGACTTAAATTTAACTGTTATTATTTATGACGGTAACCTTCACCAATAATTCAATTTTGTTTACGTTATTGTTTGTACTCTGAACAATAGTGGTTTCAAAATATATATTTTTATCAACAGTCATATAACCAAGACGTTTCGAATGTCATTCTTTAGCCAAGAATCTTACCAGCGCGATTGCTATATAACATTCGCAGGCAAACCTGCCTTGCGTAATGCCTTGAGTTCATTCAAATGCCAATAACTTTCTTTAAATAACCCGATTTTGATGAAACAAACTTTAAATGTTAAGTTGAGTTAAAACAAAGCAATTGGTGAAACTTTTAAGTAAATCGGTTTAGTACTATGAGAAAAAAATGTGACCATATAGATAGATAGACAGACAGACAAGAAATTCAAAAAAATATTTTTGCTTTCTATAATATTATTCTTTTTAAGTGTTCCTATATCCATTTCAGTCAAAATTACTAAATGTACAGACAAAATATTTTTACTGCTTTATTATATATAGAGACAAGAGATATCAACGTGTTAGGACAGTACAAATTGGAATTACATGTAATAAAATTATCGAGTCTGCCTATAGATCTCGACTTTTTTATTTCAATGAAATTGAGAAGGACATATTTAACTTTGCTCTATAATTTTATACTTATTTTTTTGATAATGATAAGGTCTCCACCTGTACAGATTTAATAAACTAAGGCTTTAAATTTTGAACTCTGAAATGTCATTAAGATTTATTTTGGTTACATTAATTTATTGGCTCTTTATATGCTAATATTAATACCTAAATTTTGTAAAATGTTCATTATTTAAATTGACCAAAAATATTTAATATTAAAATTTTCCTATAGGTGTTATTTGGTACCCCATACTACCTCTCTGTAGTCTTTACAAATTGCTCGTGGAGCAGAGGAACAGCGTCAGACTGTAAATGAGATGGTTGTTGGTACGATTCCCATTCGGGGAAATTAACTATTTTCACTTCTTCGAACTCACAACCGTCGCATTTACAGTCAGACGCTGTGCCGCTGAGCCACGATAGCCTCAAATGATAATATTAAAGATTTAGTATTTTTTTTACACTGAATGGCATAAAAATGTAAACGACGTAAAAATAACAAATAGACAGCAGCAACAGGTTTGCACTCTAAGCTATTACTATTTTAACTGACTTTTGTATTTTATTTTATTTTTTAAAATTAAATTAGCTTCACGCTGTATCCCGCACACAGCAGGGTAGGCAGAGGAAACCTAGTGTTAAGACACTCCGTTCCCCACTTTCTGCCGAATTTAGGAGGCATTGCGTGTTGAGTGGCAGAACTCAACGCCGCGCTTTGCCTCGACACCAGAGCGAAGAAATGGAAATATAAATTTA
>DWLH01000032.1:0-53384 GCA_018249795.1 Heliconius telesiphe telesiphe | reverse complement strand
TTGCGTGTTGAGTGGCAGAACTCAACGCCGCGCTTTGCCTCGACACCAGAGCGAAGAAATGGAAATATAAATTTAAGTAAATATTTCATCTCCTCGAGTGGGGATCGAACCCACAACCAGTCGATTCTACAGTCACACCCTGTGCCACTGCGCCACGACCGCCCTCAATATATTTTATTTATCCTACATATATTTTATTTTTAAATCGCTAAATCTCTTTTTATAGATTTATAATAGTTAACGTATAACTATTATTTATCATGATCAATATGATCCAATATCCAATACAATACTCAAATTCCAACATTTCAATATACCATTTTTTATATTTTATATTACCTTATAATTATTTTTAATTGTCTTATATTAAATACAAATAATTAATAAAAAAAAAAACAGGAGAAGCTTTTGCATTCATAATTACAATTAAGAAAACAATATTGTACTTTAAAAGGATATTATCATCGCTGCAATATTTCCCATTTGTTTTATTTTTCCTGTAATGATGGTGTCGATTTTACCAACATAATTTTAAGTAAGAATACGAGAAAATATGAAAGAGATGCTTAAATTGTGCGTACCGTGAAGCATCCGGAACATTATTATAATTATCTTAAAAGGTAGAATCCGAATAATGGTATAAAACACCATAATATTTGTGAAAGTGTAGTACAAGTTAAAACGTTACTGCGATTATTATATAAAGTATACCTACAAATAAAAATATTAATTGGAAATTTTACGTTTTAAAAACAAGCTCTCCAATTTTTTTTAAATGGTGTTTTATATTTTACAAATCAAGCTCATTTATTTGATACTTATATTAAGTGGATTGTGCAAGAGAAGAACATAAAGTGTCAAAATAAATAATAAATATAAATATAAAATTATATATTAAAATTCAAATGGTAATACAAAATAAATTGAAAATTAGAATTTTTAATTAACTACAAAACAATACATATACATATAATTTTAATACTTAAATAATAATGAATAAGATAAAAAATGTCAGTATATTAACAAATATAAAATATATTTTTAAACTGACAATGTAACTTATACATTGAATCGCACCAAGAGATGATAGACGAAGGGCGCATCACGGGGCTGTCTCATTTGCCGCAAACAGGAAAGAGGCGGTCTGCGCCACAATGACTAGCGACGCATTATTTACGATAACCGCCGATATATTGACTTTAGAGGAATGAATTGAATAATTATTCAAAGTTACCAACACCAACTGCTTTATTCTGGTAAATAGAGGGTCAACAACCCGAACTAAGATTTGTTTTTGAAAAGACCATATTCCCATAGACGAAGATAAATTAACAAGAAAGCTATTTCTGAGTTTTGTAGCAAATATAAATTATATCTTTATATTCTACTTATTTCCTGAAGTAAAAATAGCTTACACTTGGCTTCATTTTTTGTTATTAACCCAAAATATTATCATAAAGTACATATTTATAACCGTAAAGTTCTTATTCAAAATAAACGAACCAAAATGGTTATATAATGAGAAACTTTTCATGAGAAAAATGCAAGAATTTACATAAGGGAGAATAGAAACCAAGGCAAGGCAATGCAGGCTTTCATTTCGCCAGCAAAATTGTTAAATGGAACGTGTCAAATCGTCTTATTCCAACTTATATCCCGGACACGCACGCCCAGACGCGGCGCAGGCAAGCGGCGACACACTCGCAGATTGTCTATTATTTATGGGAGGCATGTGACTCACAGCATTCAGATGCTTTCCCTTCAGTTTATTGCAATCTCACAAAGCTAAAGAAATATGATGATATTATGGCCCACCCGAGCTGCAAGAACGCCGACCGCGGTCAGTTTGAAGGGGGTGATTTTTTTATTTGCCTAAAAACTCTAAAGCTTGTAATGCTTGCACGAATGAATGAAAATTACAGGGAGGAAACGATGTAGATTTTTTAAAAACAAGTCGTACTGAGGGAAAACAGTTGGGAGCGACGCATAAATTAAATTCCGGGATGTTTTGTTTCGTATTGCAATTTTTCGCGTAACTACCTACAATGAAATTTAATATAAAAATGCTCGTCCTTTTTATGCAGTGAGGATATTTTATAAATGTTTTCTAAGAAATTGAGCTCATTGTCTGTAAATAGCAGCCTTCATAAGAGATTCATAAACAATTTAATACTGTTTTAATAAACTTTAGAATTCAGATATTTTTTTAATATTTTTTGTTCTTGTAATAAGTCAGTAGTCTTGTTCTGGTAATATGAAAGCTCGGTCTACTTTTGAGCACATAAAGTATTTTTTTAACGTCACGCTATCTTCCGCACATAGCAGGGTAGGCAGAGGGAAACTGGGAATCTAGTGCTAAGACACTAAGTTCCCATTAAGCTACTACGTTTCCCTGCTTTCCACCGAATTCTCTAGGCATTGCGTGTTCAGTGGAAGGCTCTACGCCGCGCCTTCTAATCCAACTTCTATGGATCCGATTCTTTCTCTAGGAAACGAAATATTTAATATTTTTATTTACTCGCTCTGTTGATGCAGCACAATCTGTCGCGTTTAAATTTACACGTTGGTTTGCGCCACGATTGGCCTCAAGATTTTAGCTATGTCGATAATAATCTACGATGGTAAAAAGGTCATAAATTACTATTTCTTGACTAATATAACTATACCAAAATCAATTAAACTATCTCACTTCATTACTAAATATATAATATGAAATATATAATAGTACTAGAAAATATACATATTATGTATTAAATGTATTAAAGTCGTTATGTAACAAAGTTGATCTTTTTTGAAGCGGGGCGAGGTGGATCTTTGCATGGACCGCATTCGAAGTTACCATCACTTACATATTTATGAGTTTTGTTCCAACCGTACCTTGATGTCTGAAAGAAAGTCAAACATTAATGAACGCTTTAATATTCGGTACGTGTGAATAAAGAAATGGATTTTTACATCATAATAAAGAGACCAGACCTTCAGATAAAAGGTATTGGAATGTAAATTAAACGGGAACTGAGACTATCCAAGTTCCACGATGAAAATTAAATTAATTAAATTTATCGCGTTTTATCAACGATGTACTTAACTACTTTTATTTAAAATATAGATAAAAATTACAAAACTGCAAAACGGAACCTAGTGTTAAGACACTCCGTTCCCCACTTTCCGCCGAGTTCTGGAGGCATTGCGTGTTGAGTGGCGGAACTCGACACCGCGCTTTGCCTCGACACCAGAGCGAAGAAATGAAAATATAAATGTAAATAAATATTTAATTTTCTCGAGTGGGGATCGAACCCACAACCAGTCGATTTTACAGTCACACTTTGTGCCTCTGCACCACGACTGGCCTCACTGGCTGGAACACGACTGGCTGGAAAAATGTTTGTTTTATATTCTTCGAAGTGTGATTTCAAGTAATGAATAATTATTAATTCATGTCTAATGTAGTGCTTAATGCCAGAAAGAAAGGCGCGTGGATGAGGTTCCCAAGTTTTACTACGACTACCATGTTTTGTGCGGGAAGCCTACAGCGTGCAGCTAAAAAATATTGTTAGAAGGTATTCATATACCTAATTTTTACTACTACACTTAATTATTTATATACCTAATTTTTGTTATAATTTTATTTTTATCTTACAAATGTATATGATGATGATGACAATGATGACGTTGTCCTTTTTTCCTTTCCGGGACGTAAGGCCACTGCACACGATTTTGGGCAGCAGAATCCAGGTCTTGCCAATCCAGACTAGTCAAAGCTGCTTCCTTTTCGACCGATCGTGGTAATATGAGGGTGGTCTGATTTTCTCTTGTCGACTGCCTGCCTGAAACACGGTTGTTTGGAAATGTGATATATAGGATATGCGCAATTCTTATCCTAATAATATTAAATCTACGTAGTCCCTTAAACTTTTTTTTTCTGCGTATTATAAACTACATAAATTATTACGTATATATAACCTTCTATAGTTATAATTCTGCTTATGATACAACATATTTATATGTTGTTAATGTTCTTATACGTGTTACCCTCGATTCACATATCTCTAAATATTATCTTAAGGGAACCTAATTCTAAATTCATATAACATGGTCAGTTAGCTGATTAGTTATGAATTACTGTGCGATTAGCTGGTGACCACGAGTGTACCGGAAATACATCCACCGGAATAGGTTGGTCATAACTCAGAGTGTGAGCATCCTGTGGGTACACATTCGATATCCCTGCATGTATTTGAATTTGTTATTAAAGTTTATAGTTAATCGACATAAAAATCGATACAGACTGAATTTTTACATAATATGTATGTATTTATGTAGTAATAAATAATAATATTTGCGAGATATAACATTTGAAAACAATATATTACATTTTTTATTCGTATGTAATGTTTAATTTAAATTTAAAAATATTATTGTTTTTGATAAATAAATTGGACCTATTCGAAATTATTGAAAAGTTTCAATAAATTTGCGTTGTAAATTATTTGAAAACTCTTCAGAAAGTGAATTATGTGAACCTATTATTATTAAAAATCAAAACGCCTATAAAGAATATCAGAGCAAAATCTCTTTTCCGTTTTTGTTGCTTCTATGCAAAAGGCCATAACCAAAATAGGTTAAAATATATATTTTGCATAAAGTATAAAGAAATTGTTAAAATTTAATTAACTTTTTGTTAAGTTAATGTTTTTATTATTCATGTGACGTGTACATTTGCTTTTAGAATTCGTTTTGGTAAGTTCTGGAATGGAAAAACTTTTTTCAGCCCCAAATCTTTAAAGGCTCATAAATAATTGTTACTGCAAGCTGTTCTGTTACGCACGAATAAAGTTCATTCTTCTTAAGATTAAAACGAAGGGTCAATCTGCACGTAGGTAATTATGTTATAGGACAAAAGGTAGTTTAGGTTTCTCTACTGTTGTGTAAATGTTTAATATTTTTTGTATTGCATAAAATTGTAAAATTATTACACACAATTCTATATAGTATGTATTCTTTTAATAGAATATTTGTTTTACTTTTTAATAGATAGTCATATACAACCCAATAAGTTATTCTACTTTTTCTTAAATAAATGGCGGCAAAATACAACATGTTTCATCAGAAATTTATTTATTTATTTATTATTTAGTATTTTTTTTTATTTATCTTTTTCTTTTACTTTTTTTATTTAAAAAGTAAATCCACACTAAAAGAATATTTGAGTACGCAAAGCTCGTTACAAGGCGTAACTTTGAATTATTTTTAAAATTGGCAATAATTTAAAGTCGATAAAGTTGTAAAATTGTTAATACACCTTGCTACCTTTAGTCCGACTTCGGACACTTATGATGTTATATAACTCTTACTTATTTCCATTTGACGATTAGGTTTCTCTTAAGGTCGCGGGCGAAGCCGCTAGTAAAATCTTATATAAAACCTAAAATTCTCAGGAATAGGAATCTACGGGTTGACCAAATCGACGCTGTTGTACTGCTCAGCTATGGCCTTTTCATATTTAAAAATAACAATATATTCTAACGTAGTAGCGTAACATTATATTATTGTAGCCACATGATTGACTCAACTCATACACGCGCCTAACAAGACTTAAGTCGGGAAAACTCTAGATTCTGTTTTGAAACTAAGATAGAGGAGTCATTGTAATAAGTAAAATTAATACCATTTTATTTAATATCTATAAATAAGTGGTGTTTCGTTCTATATTATATAGAGTAAATCCAGGCTGGTCCCAATTGAATTAACTTGGTTTGTATAACAAAGTTAATTCAATTGGGATATCTGGCTACGCATAAAATGTATATTATAAGTTTGCTTAACTTACTTATGTGCTATAACTTTAAATTATTTTAATTATAGCATTGTGACTTTGCGAGTCCATACTGACACCTTTGGGAAATACTTGACACAGGGCTATCATTGTGATTAAAAATCTAACTTGGAAAAATGTATAAAATATTTCCATTTTCATGGATAGCTTAGATAAACAGTGGTGTTCTGAGTTTTGTCACTAAACAAACAATAATTTTTTGCTGAAAAGTGGAGAACAGATTAAATATATCTATAACACAGGCATCCGGCATCCTAAAAAAAAGGTTTTAAAGGTTTTACTGATGTTGGTACAAACATTTTTACTTCTTTCATTTTCTGCTCATTTTACGTACATATGTACATATGAAATATATACATACACAATATATATATATATATATATATATATATATATATATATATATATATATATATATATATATATATATATATATATATATATATATATATATATATATAATAATAAAAAAAAAAAATATATATATATATATATATAAATAATATATAAATATAAAAAAAATATATATATATATATATATATATATATATATATATATATATATATATATATATATATATATATATATATATATATATATATATATATATATACTATTACAATAACAAAATATACTATTATTCCGATAATATAATTTATTTGGTAAATTATTTCCAGCTGTTCTATGAAATGTTTCGTAAACAACAATATCTAGAAATTGTTACTTACATTTTGCGGTTTAGTTTGGTGCTTAATTTAATAGTTTATCTTAAATTGCGCAGTTAGTGGGAGCGAAATAAATAACTGAGGTGTCTCTTAATGTCTTACGGTCACAAGTTTGTTAATCGTTAGTCTTTATGAGAAAATCGACAGAACCGGCCTTTGAAAATACAATATATTATCGATATTTGTTGTTAAAGGTTTTTGTGATGCATAAGTTACAAAAGTTAATAAACCTATATTTGTTTTGATATGGTATGGTTCTTTAATTATGGCGTTCCGAGTGTGCCAATTGAGCAAATATTGAATTGAAGACCCGAAGGAGGTTGTACGGTAAATTTACTTCAAATTTGTCGCTATAAGTGCTATAATCGAACCTCGTGATCTTTTGTATCCAACATCTTGATCGTACCCGAAAAAGTCGGCGATTTGGAATGTTCACGTCAGGTAGTTCCGCATTGGCAAAATTTTGCTAATGTTGTTTTTTCTTTATGTCTTTTCATCCATATTTTGAGTGGAGAATTTGAGGTAAGAGGATGTATACATGTATACATGTATTTACTTATTTTGATATTTTTTTATATATTATTCAATCAGTTTACATAACTTCACTTCCTTAATAAAATCAGTAAAATTTTGTACTTTGGGGCTATACCTATTATTATTATTACATGCCATGAGTAAGAGGAAACTAACTAGACTTAAGCCTCATTCGGATAACGTCATAGAAGCTAAAAAAAAATATAGCAGTGGTCAATTCGAAAGGCTGCTGACGAATTTTATGCTTCAAAATATTTCGTAGCCTTAGATAAAGTAAAGAATATTTATTAAACATGTTTTTATTTATTTCGTAATGATCACTCGTTTATTCTAAAACAGAACGGAAAATAAAGTTCTTGTATCGTCACTGACTCGTCACTGTCCCAAAGTATGAGACGTGATTGTACCTTAGGACAAAATCACAAAATTCATAAGTTTTCATCTTTTTTTATACTCAAAAATATATTTTTAGGACTTCTATGTATAACAGTTTATTAATAAAATTATGAGGACAAATTATGTGGGACAGAAGAAAAGTGCCCTAAGATACAAAGAGCAAATCTTTGAGAAAAAAAACTAAGGTCGCCTGGGGATATTAGGTTGAATAGCAGCATAAAACTTACCTCTCTGAGATTTTGATTATTCCCAGAATTCAGACCATGCTACATCCAAATGAGTTGATGCAAGAGGCACCAGCTCCTGGGGCCAAATAAAAAAGTGATCTAAATTACCACACTGGATATCTAATTTTCCGCAAGAGCATTCAGATTCATTCTCACTTATTCCAGAATGATCTGGAATCTATGCCAAAGTACCATCCAAGCCCTTTGGATAACATAAGTATAGTTGTACACGAATCTTTAATATAATTGAAGACGTTAATTTACTATTAAATGGATTTCCCTTGATAGCCAATATGGACTCTTATGACTTTAAAAAGTCTTTTTAAAGTTATAAGAGTCTGTGAACCGAATTGCTTCTAACAAAACAATAGTCTCTCTAGTAAGCTCAGATGTTCTGGAGGATATTTAAATTGTAGTATAATTTAGAATTTTGGTATCCAGTGAGATGCACCAACACAGCTTTCCTTTCAAAGTTTTGATGCATCTGTAAAAATGAGGATGTGGTTTGAAAATTTTTAATTTACTATGGATTGTGTTATGTACTGTGAATTTTGTTTCAGCAGCTCTTTTGGTTAAACCAAGATTAGTAATTACAGATCAATGGTGTACTAGAGACTTGTAAGGTGTACAGAATAAGAGATGGATAAGAGGACAAGATATGAAGACCGATGATAGGGGCCTGCCATTGGGGATGAGTTCCGCTAAATCAGATAACTTACTCCATAGGGGATGGAAAGAAAGTTGTAATATTTTATCAACAAACCGGTCAGACAAGAATTGTCGATGGATAGGAAAAGGCGGTTCTACACACTCCACCTGCAGTGCTTTGGTGGAGGAAGACTTTATTGCACCTATAATAATTCGTAGGCATTTGTACTGGATTCTATTAAGTTTTTCAGTAGCGACTTTGTTAAAGAGGTCTAAAACAAATAATCCATAGTCAATGTGACTACAGATTATGATGATATTGTATAGTAATTTTAGATTTAAAAGTATTAATGATACTTATTTAGAAAACGTATAAAAATTTTAACGTAGCGGGACTTTAACCCGCACCTCCTGGAAACCGACCAGGCGCTCTGACCGGTTCAGACAACGTTGTAAATTTGAATTATGTTGTGTATAAATAATTTACAATATTTTTGCATTCAAGATCCTTTTTGAGGCCAGTCGCGGCGCAGAGGCACAATGTGTTACGCCACTTAACACGCAATGCATCCAGAACTCGGCAGAAAGTGGGGAACGGAGTGTCTTAACACTAGGTTCCCTCTGCTTATCCTGCTGTGTGCGGGTATCCCGCACACAGCAGGATAAGCGTTAAAAAAACGATTATTTTTTGAGGCCGTCCTGGCCAGGGGCACATCTATATGACTGTAAACACGATGGTTTTGGTTTGTGGATTCTAATATGGGGAAATAAATTATCAAACATTTTTCTTTTATTGCTCTGTTAGCAAGTAGAATGCAAGTAGAATGCGATGTTCCTCCACTCAACACGTGATGGATTAGGCGGAAAGAGGAGAACGGAAGGTCCTAACACTAGTTTCTCTCTGCCTACCTTGCTATATGTGGGAACCACCGTGAAGTTAAAAAAAGTCCGTTTTTATATTTTTTCATAAATATTAATCTGCAAACCAAGATAATTACTTCGATATTAATATTTATCAAGGCAAAAGCAACGAGATATTAAATTCTCGCTAACTCTGACCGGGTACTTAAAGTAATTCAATTCAAACGCCATGCTAAAAATAATAAGACGTCAGCTTAGCTCTGAGCGTAAATGCTAGAACATTGAAGGCAGCGAAGGCTTTATATCTCCAGGGACCCGTAGCGCCTCTACGACCCGTAGCGACGTACCGGCAGCGGCTACCGTAACGAGACAGAACTACAACCGTCGTAGACTTGAATGACACCAATATAATTTTATAAAAGAATTCAGTATTATTTGCCTCTATAATAGAACAATACATATTCACTACTAAAGAAATTTGTATATTATTTAAATTAACAATTACAAGGAAGGGAATACTGTTATACATTTTTTTTATTTTCCCATATGTTGCTGCATATTCTATAAATCCTTTTAACATAAAATTGTAGTTTTAGGGTTCCTTACCTAAATAGTAAAACGGAACTTTATTATTAAGACTTCACTCTCTATCTGTTTATCTGTCTGTCCGTCTATCTGTATCTCATGGACCGTGATATTTAGACATCTGAAATTTTTAGATAATTTATTGCTTATGTTGAAAAAAAATAAAAATAAAAGAATATTTAAAGGGGTACCCGTACAATAAACGATATAGGTGTATAATGGTACGCCCTTTGTGTGCGAGGCCGACTCGCGCTTGGCCGGTTTTATTCATATTAAGAATTTGTGTATTCAGTATTTGACAAATACCATTTGTTTTAAATATATACCTATATATTTCGTTTATATACATATAAAAGTAGATAATTATTACTGTAATTATATCACAAAATAATTTATTTAAGTACCTATATTACATTAATTATTAATTATTGCTTAAATTATAAATTTATCGATCAATATATGTAAAACCGTTGAAACTTCTATACAATCGTAAGGCATCCACCGCTCGAACGTAATCAGTATCGCTCATCGCCCCACGCAACCGGTAGTTGGATTTCTTGAACCGTGAAATTTTATCAAGAGAATTAATCTCGTGAAACTTTCCCCTTGGACATCCCACTCTTTTCTTTTTTTTTAATACCCGACCAAATTGATTTCAGTTTTTTTTTCATAAAAAAAAACGAACAGCAAGAATTAGCTTTGTAGTACTCGTATTATATTTGATTAAAGTCATCGCGTAGCATTTTATCCTGATTTCCCTTTATGTATTCTGTTACTTTTTGCGAGGTAAAAAGAGAAAACAGAAAGAAACATATTTTTTTTATAGATGTCGGTTTTTGATGACGGGACCTACCATCGCAAATTGCCTAAGTGTATTAAAGCATCTTGTGGTTTCCGTTACTATCGTAAGCTGTATATGGTATGATAGATATCTTAAGATTAAGTATAAATTTAGAGTTTTGTGATAGTGATTTTTATAATTTATATGATTGTAGGAAGTTGTGAATACGAATGATGATTAGCAGGTCAAATAAAACCGGAGTGAAAACTTTTATATATTTTATTAAAATATCAGACAAAAACAAATATCAAATTTATCTAAAATTCTGTTAAATACAATGAAACATTTATTGAAAGAAATAAATACTAAAAGCGTGTTATTAGAATTGAAATTACAACATGTGAAAGGCGTCAGTCGACTTCCCCTAACAATTTATAAAGCACCCTATTCATTTAATCACCTTTCTTTTGAGCATTGAGCCATTTTTAATCTTTAGCATTTTTTAAAAGATATATAAAGTATATTAATTCTTACTTAAAGTTATGGGTTCGATTTTTCGATACCCAAGTTTTGAAAATGAGGCGAAGCGTGGAGAATAGGACGACAGCATCCTAGGGAACCTATGTAGGTTCCCTAGGACGCCCCGTGAAAATTTTAAAAAAAGCTAAAATAAAAATGGCTAAATGGATAAAACAATTTTGATATTAACTAATAATAATTACACTAAACACTTTATTAATAAGAGTAGTTTTAAAATAAAGGATTAAATTATTTTTAAAAACACTACAACAAATGAACACGAATCTTACAGAAATGGCAAACATATCGATTTGTTTTAAGCAAAACATATAATTAGAATACTGTAAATCGATTCTTGACTATAATAGACCTGTCTAATTATTTCACGATGTCTACATCGCAGTTCGCTAACTATATTAAATATTCTTGATGGAACAAAACTGCGTAGTCGTATGTTGAATCGTTGATTATATGTTACTAATCCGTTGCTGTCGCCGTTTAGTCCATATGATATAAGCACACTGCTGGACCTCATCTAAATTACTAAATAATTAATTTATTATTAAATAATTAATTTAATAATGGGGAACGGAGTGTCTTAACACTAGGTTCCCTCTGCCTACCCTGCTGTGTGCGGTCCGTCGTGGTGAAGTGGCACAAGCGAGTGACTGTAAATGCGACGGGTTGTGAGTTCGATGAAATATTTACAATTGAAGTGAAGCTAAATAAATCTTAATAATACAAAACAAAATATCTATTAATGATAACTCGCTTTGCACATTTTATTGCCGATTTTAAGGTTACTGCGTTTGTGAAACATTCGGTTTCACACTCAAAAAAAGTAACTTGTATAGTTCTCTCTCGGAGTGAACTTTGAAACCATTATTGTAGCAAGTACATACCCAACCATACCATACCAACTCTGTAACGCTAGAATTAAAACTATTTTTTTCTTTTTATTACGTATTTAACAAAAAAAGCCAGAAAAGGTTTCCATTCGAAATGAAATAATTAATAAGCACGTATGTAACGTTTGTTTTTTGCTTTTAAACGGACAATATACGGAGCACGTTGCTTTTGTTCAAGCATAAAGGTCTCATAAATAAGGTTGAATGTGAATATTTTATAAATTCGCTTCCATTATCGGATGGGGTAAGGATATCCGGGACGGCACGATTGGGGAAATCTGTTACGTCTGTCGCGTAGTCAAATAGTGATTTGATGTTTTTGAGATCTAAAACTCAATGTTTTCTGTTATTTTAGTAGTTTTTGCTTGGGAAGCAAAAATCGTTTTATATTTGATACTTACATAAAAAATTATAGAAAAATATTTTCAATCGTAACATGAAGTTCACTTATCCTGTACCTATATAAGATCTTCCTTAATCGAATATTTATTATTTTGGTTTATTTAATGGTTTTTATTTAACAAGTTATATATTTAATAGAAAAGTAGTAATAGAGATTACTTTAAGAAAGTTTTACAATGTTTTAAATGACGCTATTTAATACTAATAAAAACCTTTATTATTCACTTGAAAGTTTTGATAATTTCAAGTTGAAAATGTTATTTTGATATATTTTTCGTTTTATATGTACATTTTGTTTACAAAATGGAATTGAGAGGAAGCTATTTTGGAAACATACGATATTCGGAAAGTGCCACTAAATTTCTGAATACGGTTTTTTTAGGATCGGTTCACTGATCCATATCACCGGCGACTTATAAAACATTCATGATCCTACACTTTATTCATTCATGACACCTCGGGATCCGATCAAGGCCCCCGGACAACGTGTTGGTTATTCTTTCTCAGTGTTTAGTTTCAGTAGAATTTTCAAATGATTTAAATAATAAATGTTTAAAGACAATTTTTATTTGAAATATTAAAGTATTTTTAATATATTGTAAATAACATGCGCATATCATTTGCTGATAAGAAAATTTATATGTGTTAACGTATGTTCAATATATGATAGATTTATATTTATTTTTAAAGAAAAATAGTTAGTGTTGCTGCACTTTTAACTTATTCGCGATTTCACAAATGTACTGAATGCTTAAGCATCTTTTCATGATAGAATCTTATCAACTACTAACTTAAAAATCTTTGTTGTTTATAAAAATAATAAATATATCTTGTACCAGCAGAAAATGATTCAGCTTCTACAAATAAAATGGAAACTTGGAACTTTTCCAAGTATCAGTCAATCATTTGCTTTAATTTGATATAAATGTCAAAGTAGAAATACGTTATTGCATAAATAATATCAGTTTCCTTGTCGAGTATTTTCTTAAGCCGAGCCTCTTTTTCCGGTCGCATTGCGATCCTCAAATAGCTGAAAATCCGCTTCGGGACGTCTAGAATTTTCATTACCAAAGGGCGAGATGAGACGCAGAATCGAGAATCTTCGAAGGGCGGAGATTATAAATGCAACCGTCTTATTGCCAACTTATCAAGAAATATTTAGAGGCACAACAGAATGTTCAATTACTTTGGTATGTGAAAGGCGCTGTTGCCCAATAGCGAAACAAAGATCGGCATTTTCTTTTAGACGGTTAATTATAATCTGGCAGTAGGTACATAACAGAAATTTTTCGAATAAAATATTAAAATATTCTATCCCAATAAAATATTTCTGTAAAGTTTTGTTTGAAAGTGTTGTACAAAGAGGGAGATAAATGGCTTTCATAAATAATATTTATATTTAATATTTTTGAACTCTTCATAATTTATCAAATTACGACGTTCTTAAGAAACGTCGTCTGATAAAATGGTTCGCAACTTATTCGTCGTTCTAAGAGAAATTCTTAATTAATTAGCATCCTTTTATATGGAATGGCAACGTTGAAACTATTTATTCATACGTTAAAAAGGCAACTCCATTAGTAGAATGAGCGTCGGGGGATGAATGGAGGTCATTCAGGAGATGTCGTGTGTCACAAAGGAGCCACGGTGAAAAGAAACAGAGGTGCGAACTGGGGAGGCTGATTCACCTTTATATGGAACAATGATTGTGACAAACATACGCAATGCGAAACAGAAATACAAATGCAAAAAAAGAAAGTTTAGGCGACACATCTTTAATATAGCTGGTGTGATAAAGCAAGTTCCAAGCAATAAACATTTACAAAAGACACTTTTAGAAGAATCTATAGGATAATACTTTTCCTTCTTTTTTTGTTTACTATCTTGTAGCTTCTCACGAATGAATGTATTTTAAGAATATGTAGTGGAAACTGAAGCGTCGAAACACTTGAAAACACGCTTAGACAACATAAACTTCTACAACTCAGTACCAAAATTTTTAATTGACCACGTATAGCTAAATCGATGCGGAACGTAAACTCACAATGGTCTTATCCTAACGCCGATTTACTGCAGTCGAATACGGATATGCGATAACGAATGCAATTTTCCAGTTTCTGAACAGAGTTTAGGCGGGCCCTACGGTTCCGGCATCTCCACTCCACTCCACCTGGTAAACCAAGTCCTTTTACATGTCCTTATAGATCTTATCTGTGGGAGCTTAAAGCTTATATTAAAACAAAATATTGCAAATGATTCCTTAAACTTCAACTAAGCGGGGAACTGAGGAAATATTTCGTATACGTGACAAAACAGTATCGCGCTGCAAGAAATTTGAATCTTTGATACCGTAATCGTTCTAATTAAGATCTGTAGAATATTGTTTTTAATGAATTGGTTTAATTTCTATAAAACTCGTTGATTATTTTAAAGTGAACGTTTTGTTAATGTTATTTTTATCTAAGAAACTATTGATATTGTATAAATATAGGTTTAATATTCATAAACTGGTTTCTAAATAAAATAATAAAAAATGGAATGTCAAAAGTCTAAATAAAAATATAACTACGTTCTAATAACATATGTTTAAATTAGTACCTACCTAATTTATATATAAGTTTTAGATGTGTATATATCAAAATTAGCTTTGACCGGCGGTTACCCGCATGTATCAATGGAAATAACTATGGGTTGTATGGCACATTCTAAGTGCGGGAGGTAATTCTGACCGCAGATACAGTTGGTTGTATCGAATCTTTTAAAGGTATGTAATATAGCCCTCAATATATTGATAGGCTATAGGCTATAGCCTACCTCGATATATGGACAATCTAACACAAAAATATTTTTTCAATTCTAACTAGTATTTCCTAATATTAACACATTCAACCAAACAAAATCTACAGCTTTATATTATTAGTATAGATAATATACTTGAACTCTTTTTTTCTGAATCGTAAAAAAGATAGATCCCATTTCCAATAATGGCCGAGTATGGAGTTTAGTACAATTCACTAAAATAAACAGGAATTTAAAAACAAATTTTACCGTAGCACATTTCAAAGCTATAGCTTTCGATTTTAAATATTACAATGAATCGATGGCCCCCTTCATTACAACCTTATGTGGGTGGATCAATGTATTTGACAATGGAACTAATACACTAGGGATCACTATTTAGCAGATAAGCCCCTTTTACAGAAAAATGAATCGGCAACGCTTTTATGTAAATTAAATTAAGGGACAATAATAACTAAGTCCGCTATTATTACCGTAGATTAGTAGAACGAAATTAGAAAATAGATTTGAAGCATGTACTTCCATCTATACAGCTGTTAGTGTAGAATATAGGAACGTATAATATTTTTAGATTTTTGAGTATCCCACATATAGCATATGCGGGATACAGCGTGAAACAACAAAATTAAATAACTGTGCATGTATATAATATGCATTTTACTTATATATTTATTATCTATATTAATTTGAATTATATTTTTATCTTAAAAAATAAAATAATAATAGCTTACTGGAGACACTCTTAGATAAAATCTGATAAAAGTCAGCCCCATTTTGCTTGCTTGCACAAACAAAATATACAAAATCAAAGTAGCAAAATCTTGCTAAAACATGTAAAGGTATCACGTTTCAAAAGTATATTTGGCATTAGCTAGGAAATCGATGAGGCGTTGGTGCTCCCTTCGCGGAAGTTTCTAACGACATAACCGCCTGCAATTGATATGCCCCCAGAGTAGGCCCATTGTAAAGAAAGGAAAATCCCGATCCGAAAATCTTGGGCGAGTTAGGAGTCTACAGGAATCATCAGTATTCTTCCCGCGAGCCCGCCCGGTGTCGGGTGCCTTCCCCCTTGCGGTAAACTCCTTTAGTAATTTGACTTTGTTGTTATAACTCAGTTTTAGTTGTTTGTCGTTGTTGCCAGATTTATTAGTTCAATGAAACGCGCCACTTAGGGCACGCGAATTGCAATGCGGTTACGACACATATGAATGCGGCGTTGCATTCTTTCTGAGGCTATAATTGGTGTGGACAATTTGTTTACTTATTGATGTTTGTTATTTATATGTATCTCACTCATATATATTGGGTCTTTTTTATATCTTTTTTTATCTCCGTTCTTTGACTTTATAAACACATATATAAAACACTGCCACTAAAACTAATATTTGATGTTAAAACCAAACAGCATGTTAACATATAGGTTGTCAGTCAATTCATGAAATACGAAATAAATTAATCTAAACTGTATTTAATTCCACAAAAATTATTTATTAATTAAACATATAATACATATAACTCGTATATAAATAACGGCTAAGAATAAATATAATATTAACATAAAAAAATATATATTAAACAGATTTAAACGAAGAACTCATTAAATAACATAGAAAAACTAAGAATTCCATTTCAGGAATTTCTGTTCCAAATAAACATATTTCTGTAACTGGACTAATCAAAAACGATATGATCGGGTATCGTCGAGTTTTGGATTGGTTCCATTAAATCACAGCATTGTCGTGGGCAATCCTATTGAGCTTGAATACCGTACACCGCGTTGGCTTCATCAAATTGCATTGAACGGACGTTAGAGCACTCATCGAGCGTACCCAACGAACTGAGGGTAAAAATTTGAATAGAATATACGTACAGGGAGAAATGAAAGGCCGGTGACGCCCACTACGCTCTTCAGCCATACTTCCGACCACTCGGACGTTGGTCACAATGGATCGGCACGGACTCAATCTGATATTGAAATTGGAACTAAAATTATGCTGATATTTCCTTACGTCGCTAGTTTAAGATTAAATCTTTTAAGCTAAATATGAACTGTGGTATTAAAATCTATTTAATAAGATCAAATTAAAAAAAAACTAGTTATATCGATGAAATGAAAAAAATGTCTTTCTATGTGAAAGCTACTTAATTAATTGTCATAATAAGTCTGATTACATTTTATCCACGTATTAACAACATTGTTCCAGCTTTAATATCGTTAACACAATTTCATTTCGAGAGGCGAGAATAAAAATAGGTTGCCATGCAAACTTCCGCGCCTCTTACGTGACTGGACTTAAGCAGATTGTTGATGTTAACTTTAAGAACTTTGTAAATTATCCAAAAACCATATATGGTTAGTCAAATTTCGTTCGGTCTGTGTCAAATCACGATGAGATGAGACGTAGTTCAATGCATTCACAGTCACGGAGGGTTTGTCCCTCGAATTATGACCCTCGATGTGATCGTTAATGATGGCATCCCTTATACGACGAAATAATGTAGGTTACTGTGCAAATAGATCTCTAGGGCGATCGGCCTTTGCGATCGACATATCTGCTTTGTAAAACAGATGGACTTATTAATATTTTTGTTAATTCTGAGCGGTTCATATTATTTTCTTCATATTTAAATTTGACACTAAATATACATATTGAATATGAATATTATTAATTCTTAAATCAATGGGAAATGTAAGTTTATTATTAATAAAGTTTTTACAGTCGACAATTGAAAATGTAACATAAAATTGCAATAAAAAAAAATTATCCGGATAGTAGGTTATTGCAACTATTTTGCTATCTATCAAACAAAAGCAGAAGACGTGACGTTATAAAATGAAAATGTATAATTTTGTAGGACATAAGATCATTTAAGATAATTATGTTAATGGATTTATGTATTTACTCGAATATGAACTACTTTGAGGCCAGTCGTGGCGCAGTGGCACGAAGTGTGACTGTAAAACCGACTGGTTGTGGGTTCGATCCCCACTCGAGGAGACGAAATATTTACTTAAATTTATATTACCATTTCTTCGCTCTGGTGTCGAGGCTAAGCGCGGCGTTGAGTTTCTGCCACACAATGCCTTCAAAATTCGGCAGAAAGTGGGGAACGGAGTGTCTTAACACTAGGTTCCCTACCCCTTTGTGCGGGATACAGCGTAATGCTAAAAAAAAAAAAATGAACTACTTACTTGGAAAAAGATGGTTTATTTTGTCGACTAGTTGTTGGATGATGGTCAACGGAGTTAATTGAGTAAGCTTTGCCAGCTTATCGGAGAATTTCCCATAATTATAAATATATATATAAAAACATACTCTGCTATAGATAATATTGTATTACTACTTCAAATATTTCGAAAAAGTGAATTATATATCAACAAAAATACTCGCTTAGTTAAATAAATAATATTTTTAAAGTTAATCCCATTCATCTAATGGAATTAACATAAAAATATTATTTATTTAACTAAGCGAGAGTACATATCATATTTTTAACTAAAATTTATAGCCAACTAAAAGTGGGTTTAATTGTGCATGTTATATTAAAGTTATGTTTACAAAAGATTTTTGTGCACCATAAAATAGACGTACGTCTCATCTATAAGATAACCCTATGCAATAGATGCAAGCACAAATCATTTCTCCAACAAATGCATTTAAAAAAATCCTTAAGCTCGTACAATTTAGGGCTAATTTGAACTGTAATACATTGCATTAACGTATATTTTGGATTGCACTTTTATTGTCAAAATAAGATTGTCAAAATCAAACTTTATGTTTGACAGGATAGAGTAAAATATTTGAAATTTATGTATAGGGGAGAGATAGCATGGTGACCTACATCTCTGGAGAGAGACTAAGTAGCATTAGTGGTATCCACTGGGAATAATATTTATAGGGTGCATTATGCACATGACATTTTTATGTTTTCGGCATTGCGTTCGGAGTATTGTTGTAGAGATTCCTTTTCATTTGTCGATTATAGATTGCGGAAATTGTTGTATGGAGAATAATTTTATTTATTATTCTATTTTTGAGTTATGTTTATTTTTAATTATGAATATATAGATATGTATGTAGATGTGAGAGTTTAAGATAAAATACTTGGAGCTATAAACATTTTTCAATATTTGAAATAAATTAAAATTGTGCAAGTACATGACGTTTAAGCGCGACGGTTGTGGGCTCGATTCCCATTCCGGGCAAAAAAAATATCTACTAACATGTAATGTCTTGAGAACTCAGCGGAAAGTGTCAGACGGAGTGTCTTAAAATTCATTTGTTTCTGAACGCTGCTTTACTTATATAAAACGATGCGTATAATCACAACAAAGCTAAAAAAACACAACAAAGTAATACAACAAAAACACTCATCTATAGTCATCTAAATTACTGTTTGGATTTCACACTCCTTATTTGCACATGCAAATCAACTGTTTTTATTTCTAAATGAGAAGATCGTAAGACAAAGCCGAGGGTTAGAGTAATAAACACGGAGCGGTTGACACATTTACATAAACTATTAACAATATGCAGCTGAGCTCTACATACAGACACACAGACAGTTCGAAGTCACTTTTGTTTTCAAATATAGATGTAAATCTACTTGGTCGAATTGGAATTTATTATCATGTTATATATAAGCATTACAATGTCAAAGAGATTTACTGTTAATTAATTTGAATGGAGCATATGTTTAAAAAATTAAAAATATGTATATGAATTTTAATTAATTGTTTTATTTATTTTATTGGATATGAATCTGTTGTATCGTTTATTGTTGAGTTTGTAAGATCTTAGTGTGTTCTTAGTTTATTGAAATATTTATATTTAATTTATATTCCATTCCAATAAGTATAATAAAAAGGTCGGTATAAATTTCAATTAAATGCTTAGTTAAAAAAGAAAAAAATTGAGACGACATTAGTGCACAATAGAGGAGACAAACGATAATATAAAAATATTTAACAATAAAAAATAATTTTATTACTGAACAATAGTTTCCTAAACTAGCGCATAAAAAAATATATGATATTTATTTGTTCCAAAGAATGAAATGTATTGTCGTCGCAACAACACGAAAATAAGGCCCAGTTCAAAAGCAAAAATTAAAAAAATATAAGGTATTTTATTTGTTAACCGATTGTTTGGGGCCCGTGAAGGGACATCATCATGCCCGGGACGCCAGGGTGAATTATAACCTAGAGAAGGAACTGTAAAAATATCAATAAGAATGTAAATATCAAGTAAAACTAAATAAAACAGTCCTAAATGTAATTTTCTTAATAGCAAACATATTTAAAAAATAATGTTATACAATTTTAAAAAAACCTTTCAAAAACAAATCACCCACAAAGCATTTTTAATTCAATACAGTGTCATACAAAGAGCAGAAATCCTTTTAGCTTCCCATAAACACGGGTAGCTGGGCGATGGTCGAAAATTGGTAAAAATCAATAAATATCGCGTCCCCTCTAATGCAATGATGGATGGTGCCTCACTTATCTGCTGGCGACATCGCGTGTTCGAGTAGTGTATACATTTTTATTCCTTTTGGTACCCAAACTATAATACTTGTACAGTATGTAGCCGCGGTATTGTGGAGTGGTGTCACTTACGTAGCGAAAACAGCAAAGTTTTAACTGCACAAAACATATTATGGTGAATTTGTTTTAATGTTTTATAGCTTCACGCTGTATTCCACATATTTATGGCAGGGTAGGCAGAGGGAAGTGTTAAGACACTCCGCTTTCCATTTTCCGCTCATTTCCTCAAAGGTGCGCTTTGTCTTGGATTACCCATTTATCATGACAACATTTAGAAGTCTTCTCTCATTGCTTACTTAGCTACGTACAATACGCAAATAATTAAAATATTATTTATACATATCGTATTAATTATTTTATCATTGATTTTATTTGCTATTTAGTTTTTTACTATCGTCTGCAATAGTTTTAAAGAAATCGTCGTTTGGAAGTATATTCCTTGGATGCAGACCCAAAAATAAACATTTATTTAATTGTATTAATATTTTATTTCATGTATAACTCATAAAATTAAATATATTCTACGCCTTTAAACCTCATTCTTCATACGTTCGCTCGTTGCATACTGATTGTATGCACACTTACATTGACTAGTATAAACAGACTAAAACAGTCTCGTGCATACGAAGTCATAAGTCGGGAGCCACCGGCGAGAGTAGACTTTTTGGTATTCGTAGTCTATCTATTGAATGCGGCTACGAGCCTGCGAAATATACTTTAATCTTTTTAAAATTTCACATATCAAGGTACGCAGAGGGAACCTGGAAACCTAGTGTTAAAACAATCTATTCCCATTATGACAGTTCCGTTTACCGCCACATTCTGGAGGCATTGCGTGTTAAATGGATGATGAACTCGACACCGCGATTTGCTTTATTACCAAAGCAAGGAAACGAAATTATTAAATATTAATTTCCTCGAGTGGAAATCGAAGCCACAACTGCGTATCGCGTCTACAGTGGAATGCTTGTGCCTCTGCGTCACTACTGGCCTCAATCAAAAATTTCGATCTCTGGTAAAATATATATTTACACTATACACACACCTTACACAAAGGATTCAAAACATATTGTAAAAACTTGTAAAAACAAAAACAAACTGACTTGATAGACGATATGATACTTTCATATTCCAGATATCGCCTTCACACATCGAATGCCTTCGTGTCTAGGTGTCATACGAAGGGTGACCCTGCTTAGGAACTTAGCGAAACAACTAAGCTTACAAACGACAGTGTCTCTTGATTTATGTAGAGCACTCACGCAGTTGCCGTGACTGCGTTTAAATATATTTTTTGAAAATCATTTAGGAAATATATATTTATATTTGTTTATTTATTTTTTATTATTTCTTTTTAGTATTATTTCTACTATATATTGTATGTTAATGTCATAATTACCTGATATTTGTAATGAATAAGATTAGTCCGTTTTTATAAAATTGTTATTTAATTTCGCGCTTTAGATTGAAAATTGCATATTTATAAAACATAACAATGTTCCATATTTTTGTCATATTTTTTAAAGAAAAACATTTGTTTTAGAAAAAGTATATAGATTTAAACGTAGTGAGCAATAAAAAATAATTATGTAGAGGAGAGGTGCCATGAAAAGGACACGTATTGAAAGGGACATTTTAAAGTTCAGCTACAATAAAAAACTTTTTTTTTGTGGTATGGTATCTCTGACGCTCATAAAATTACGCCTAACTTCACGCTCTCATCACTTCAAGGTTGTCGACGGCATGCGAATATTTGCAATGCCATAGAAAAGTACTCTTTTCTTACTTTCTTGAATTATTTTGCTAAATAGTGTGAATTCATTATTTACTTATTAAGTATTGATTTTTATCTGTAGACATAAACATATACTATAACAAAACGTCAGTATTTTTTATTTACAAGTGTAAATTTTGTGAATACATTTATAATTTGTGTATAATATTTATGAAAGGGACACAACAAACGTTTATGAACGGGATGGCTTCAAAAAGACTGTTGATTGTTAAAGTTCTTAGTTAATATCCTCTATAATGTTAACAAAGTATCTAAACCAAACATTAAGAAGACTGTTGACTATTAAGTAAATTAATTTAAAAATAGTTTATACACCAAATTTCAAAAAGACTGATCATTCCTAAGATTTGAATAATCAGATTTTGTCTTTGAATTAAGTAATATATTTCCTTTGAATTATCCAGTTGATTATTTTTAGGATAGTAAAAAAATGTTGTTTGTTACTGTCGTGCCGCAGGTTCATATTTTTTTTCAACTTCACGCTGTATCCCGCATATAGCAGGCTAGACAGAGGGAACCTTGTGCTAAGAGACTCCATTATAATAGCTGAATTTCCAAGGCATTGCGTGTAGAGTAGCGGAACTTATCGTTGCGCTTTGCCTTGTCACCAGAGCGAAGAAATTAAAATATTAAGAAATAATAATTTATTAAGTAAGAATCGAACCCACAACCACGTGGTTACGGTCACGCTTGTGCCATTGTGCCACGTGAACAACAAAATATATAAGCTATGTGCAAAGCTTATAAACATTATCCGGTAGTCTGTCTGTCTGGACATAGACAAAGCTCGGTGATGGAACTACCGTCTAGTCGGCAACGTGACAAATCTGATGAAAAACACGGATTGGAACGATAAACCGAGTTATCGCTGTTGATTTAGTAGTACATTTAGTAGATACATGTTATACTATTAGGTACATACATATATTTTAATACTATTGTAATGTAGTATAAGGAGGGAAACTAAAAAAAATCGTTACGTGTGGAGTGGAACTCAACGCCGTCTTTTGTTTTATTATCAAAGAAAAATTCAAAATAATTCACTCCCATGAATAAGAATCAAACTCAGAATCGTCACATTTACAGTTAGACACTGTACCACTGCGCCACGATTTTGTCTCCTATATCTATATACACATGTCCCAATGGTGTGTATTCAAAAATACCAAGTTTTTCGCCTATCAAGAGAGTAACTATTAAATGGTTAGTATTATGTTTAAAGAGATCGCTGTATTGTAGTAGTGTATAAATATTAACCTTATTAAATTTTTACATTAATCTATTGAGAACTTGATCTTTGTAAATTTTATTTAAACCTCTAACTGTCACAAACTTGTTTCTATATGCTTAAATTAAGTAGATTTAATTAATTTAAAAAAAATGCTTATTTTTGGAAGACTTTTATAACTTTAATACAGTTAAGTTCATGAGTAATAGAGTCTGTAGTCGACAATGCGCCGGCAATCTGCGAAGAGCTAACCGTTTATTGTTATGTCGCGAAGTTTCGAAGTTGTTCTCAAGTTGCAAATTGTGGCAATTTTGTATACTCAACTAGACCATCCTAAATTTCTCCATATTGCTAATAGGGTGATAAGTATACATACGGAAATTATAATATAAAAATGTTATTATTATTATATTTTTTACACTAAAAAGCTTAAACTCAACCGTTTGTTGAATCGAAAAGACTGTCATTACTTAAAAACTTTCCCAACCAACATTAAAGTTCCCCCTTTTAATGTTGAATATTCGGAAAACAATAACTGTTTACAGAAAAAGTCTCAAAGGTTTTAAAATCCTGAAATGGCAGTAATAATACAGGCAAAGCACCAATGTCTATAGCAACTGGGAACCCATAGATAATCCCCCAGTCGTCCCCTCAATATGAACCCGTTCGAAGTAACGACTCCACTATCGCTCATGGACACATGCGACTGACAGAACTGTTATTACATCATTAATAAAATTACAAAACTCTGGGCCCATGTGCCGTTCTAACTTACAGCCCGGTCGCGTCCAAAGGGTTGGTGCATCGCCTTAATTAAATTTGGGCAATCGTCATCGCTAGTTTAAATTGTGATGTCTCGCAATCATGGTCTGAGAATTGAGTGAATTAAGCTGAATCACGTTTGTCACATGTATATGGATGCCGCTTTAATTGTACAATAGTTATTGTATATTTTTTATATGAAATATTTATGAAATTTTTTAAATTTTGTGAAGGGAAACTGATGTTTCATACGTTTTCGTACTAAGACAGTACCTTTTTTTCTTCTAAACGATGAGCATACATAAAAACATACATCGAGAATATCAATTAAATCAAAGGGGAAAACTTAACAGTTTCAGCGTCGAATGCTATTAAAAAAGTAAAGAACATTATAAGAGATCCGATGAAAGGCCTACTAAGGGTACAATATTAAAAGGCTTAGAAGTGTTGGGCCCGAAAAGCCTCTGAACATGTCTGTACCTCGCCCACTTAAGCACAGTATTAAGGGCACTTTGGGCTTAAGGGCGGCCGTATATTATCCAGACCTTTTTCCTACATGAGAAGAAATTTTATATGCGTTTTATGCTTTGCTAATTAGACCGAGCCGCGTTAAATTTTAAGTAGGTAATTATGGACTCTCGGAACCAAAAGCACAACGTAACTCTACATTGACTGTATGTAAAAATATCCTTATATTTTTTAAATAATTTAGATATACGTAGAGTTATTATCCTATACAGTTTTATTAAAATCCTTTTGTTTATGTAATGTTTTTACACCAAATTTTAAATATTGAATCAGGCATCATGTTTTATAATTATATATTTATTTACAGGTAAACTATAAATAAATAAAGACATATAATTAAACGTCAATTTTTATGTAATTAATTGACATATTTTGTCAAATATGTGAATTGTTAACCAGATATTTAGTATCACGGTCTATTGTACTAGAGTAATGTTTATATTACCTAATTTTGAATTGTAATTCAGAATAATTTAGATTGAATCATTGTTCATAATTTACCTTTTCTATTTATATATTCTTATTTAAACAAAATTTATTTAAAAGTATATTATGAAATTTTATTGAAATGTGAATATTTTATATATCGTTAAATCATTCATTAAAAAGGCTCATATCACATCAGTTTCCGTTTTCCACATACATATTTACATATTTTTAAATACAATATTAAATGGAATATGTTTAACTGAACTACGATAGCATATATGCACGTAAGTATATATAGAAAGCGGTGAGCTCTACGTGCCAACTGGCTCCATTACCAAAATTGACCTCAAAATCACCACACCTCCGAAATCATATTTCTGTTAATAGAACAAAACACCCCTCGAATGACGGTCGCAACTTAATAAAGCAATTAATTCTTAATTGAATTATTTCGTCACTGACTCGCCGAGTGCCGGCTTTTAAAATACCTGTTCATTTGATGATTAGAAATAATTCATTGCTTTATAAAAGTGATGAGATCGGGTCGAAATTTGGCATGCAGATAGCTATTATGATGAAGGCATCCGCTAAGAAAGGATTTACGGTAATTAAGCTTTTAAGGGGGGATACGCGTTGTTGAATTTTATATGATATATTTTATGGATAATTGATTTGCTTAAGGTTTGATGTTTTGTTCGAAAATGTTATTAAAATGCGCGTCAGCGTGTTCAGCCAAGTTAAAAAACTGGAAACTCGCAATGTATATTTTACCTTTTAAGCCTAACTTGCTTACTTTACTGAATTTTGTTTATTTAAAACTGTGTTACGCTCAACTTGATTCGCAGAAAGCCTCACTTTCACTCACCCTTTTGTTTCATAAATAAACGTATCTTTGCATATAAATTTTACATTCTAGCCTCATATAATTTTCTAACGGAAGAAACATTTTCCTCGCCTAGCGCACCACCGAGAGCGTTGATCAGTTAACTTTTAAAGCTCATTAAAATTGATGGTTCATTCAGATCGTGTAAATTTCCATGCTGGCGGAAAATTAAAACGATACCCGAGGCGACCGCGCCCCGGCACTCCACATACTATTCTATGTTAAAAAAATATGCGAAACTGAACCAAAAGAGACGACCTCACGTTTATTCATACGTTTACCTCGCTCTAGAAACTTTATCGGTTCCATAGATTTTTTATTTTAATAAAAAAAAAAACATGGCACAAGTTTTATAAAAATTCGATACTCGACACGATTTCTCTATTACAGGCAAATCGTGTACATGCAAATATTCGATTGATCGAGCAACGTCAGTGGCCCGAACTGAAAACCTCGTGAGCTGAATTAAGGATAAAGGATTGGAATTTATGATCGATAAACAATTGTTTAACCTCCTTTTTTAAGCTATGTAAGCCACGTATATTTAGGTACTGTTTGTATGCCACAAACAAAATAATCCTGAAAAATATTCTGCTAGAGTTTTACGAAATTTTATAGTGTTATTTGCATACTCGGGATTGTAAACATATTTGAATGTTATATAGATTTTCCAACAAAGCGAAATGTTTTCTAAATTTAAATAGCATATGTATAGGGACGTGCTTAAAAAATACAAAAAAAAATTACATAGGTATTGTAAAGCGCCATATCTACTAATATAAGTTAGTAGGAGGTCCCTTAATATTCGATATTCATAATTTCTTGTATTTTTCATAAAAAATACTACTTACTTTTTTCTTTACTTTTTTCTCAATATTTATTTTCACTTAAAGCTCCAGGCAATGTGATTTATAAATGCTCATCGACTAAATAGTTCACAATACATATTCAAGACAATAGCTTATGGAGCACCAGTCAAAAACAATGCTGAAATCTGGCATGTGCGAGGCCCTAATAAGGTTAACTATGTTATCTGACATTTACAGACGGACCAACGGACCGCAAGCGGATGCTAAATATCCAATAACGTACTTACGACGAGTGTCAATGTGAGATTTGCAGCTATATCACAGAATGTAGAGTCAGATATAAGTTAACAATGGCTTTTATGCAATTTTTGAGTAATGTATATTAGGTCTGTGCCTATATAACCTTACTAGATTTAACTTTTTGTTTTTACTATTATTTATTATCATATTTAATTTCAGTTTGTAATTGACTACAAAATTACAAAATAGTTAATATGTATTGTTTATTAAATTATTTCTTTTAAGAAAATGAAGATAAGATCATGAATTTCAATTATTTAATTCTCTAGAGACCTTAAATATCAATATCAATATCAATAATTAACGTTTTTGAATATATTTAATCTTCTTTTCTTGATGAATTTTCTTTCTTGATGAATTTTCTTTTTTATCTCTGTTCTATGTGACTGGTATTGAAATACATTGACAATGCACGGGCACATTACATTCGTTTCGATTTAATTTCTCTTTATTTATTCAACGTCGTGTGGTCGTTGTTTATTTGATATTTTCATAGTGTATGAGTTGTGAATGTTGTTGACTTTTGAAATTGAAACAATTGAAAGGCTTCGTTAATAACGTTTAAATAGTGAACGAGAATATATCGTGCATTTTTTTATGTTTTCCATGTGACAAAGTTGTGATCGCTAATTGAATAATTGCAAACATTTGAACAGCTTAGTTATTTATTTTAGTAGCACTCGATAACAATATACGTCTATCTTTACATATACATACAATGTATATCGTTACATATTATAATCTACATGTTATACGAGTAAATTTATAATTTCAAAATAAATAATCGACTTTTTAACTTTATTGCAATTCTAGCGCAAAAAAGGACTAAATATTTTTTGGACACGAGTAGTCGAGATGACTATAGACTAACGCGAAGTAATCGAAAAGTCAGATTTCCAGAAATTTCATACTAAATATACGAGATTACTCTGCCTGACTAAATTTATTGAAAATGTATAAAAATTGCAAAATCAATGATACTTTGATTAATCTCTAAGATATCTTACTATAACAAGGAAAACGCCGTCACACCTCAAAGGTGTCATTCTAGTTAAAGTATTTGAAAAAAAAACCAATCACATTTTTCAAGTAATTATGCCAAAAAATAATGCTGTAAATTAGTAAAAAAATAAAACTTCCTTCAATTCAATTTTTATATATAATTTCTTATAAATTTTTATGTTTTCTTAATAAGTATTTTATTTTCTAAGTGTGGAATAATAGTTTAAAATGTTAAAAAATAAATAAAACTTCCATCAAGTTAGTAATTTTTATTTTATTAAAAAATAGGTATTCAAACACCGATATAAAATTAAAATAGGTTTTGATTATTGTGACCATAATTAATGTTGCCATAACATAAGCGCATCTGCACAAAAATAGGCCTTTACATTGTGTTGTACAGATATATTATATCATTGTGTTGTATAGATAGAAGTATTCGAAGTTGTCATTAACAAAACTTACGTATTTATTGCTTTGCTATTTTAACTGTTACTTCTATATTAGCTATAAATTTTACAGATTTGCATCGAAAAAATATTTCTATGTGTTTCATAATACTTTAGCAATAATATAATATATAAATTATAAGCCAAATATCCCTCATACAGGAAAAAATATATTGTACATACTATTGAATTTTATACATATTTATAGAGCTAAATGAAAAATGTTAACTTCTAAGATTAAATTATGAAATTAATGAAGAATAAATAAAAACAACGAATGTAAATGTTTGCTTTAAATATTGGAAGCTTGCCTGATGCTTACGATAAATCTTTCAATTGAACAGTGTGCCAAAATAGGAACTAGAAGATATTTTACATATGTTTTTTATTTTCAATACAACTAATAATTCAAATTACGTTACACCTAATAAAATAAATATCATGAAAATTAAACATTTTAATGATTTAGGTTTTAATCGCGTGGTCAAATCATAAAATTAGAGAATAAATATATAAGTTTACGACTTTAATAATTTTTAGGCATTAAGATTTGATTGTACATATTATTTACAAGATTATGGCCACATTTAACGTATAACGTATTACATATTATGTGCATAATTATAATTTTGTGTATCTGTAAAATTCAACATAAAGTTAGGTGAAAAATATGTTTTTATATAAATATTCCGTATAATTCACGTGGTTCTGATTAACTCTATACTATTAAATAAAAATATATTTGCAAATAGTCTACAATCAACGCTAAATGTGGCCACAGGACGAACAACTTAACCATAATATAATATAGAAGCGTCACATTATAACAATACGTAATTACGTACCTACAGATGATATGCATTGATACAAGTAGTGCTATCTTTTATAACAAGTGACTATACATATCACATAACTTACGTAGATTAAATTTTCCTTTTTTTCGTAAAAGATTTGAATTTTCATCTCACAACTCCAATGTTACTTTGTTATAATTTAGGAAACAAGTTATGGCACACGAAATGAGAGTATCTATTTATTATATGAAAACATAATTTATTAATACATTAGTGCCATTCTGTTAGGAAATTTTAGCTAACGTTATGCTATTTTTATATATGCCAGCTATTTTTGCATATTTGGATTTATCCATTGATATTATATATATTTTTTTTAAATCATAGCTACATTTGTTTTATGTGTAGAGATGACTAATCATGGTTTTACTAGAAATTTTATCTAAATCATTATTTACACTACTGTGAATTTTCAATGTTATTTAAATTATTGCCAAGCGTTTACATAAGTTTAGACTTAAGCTAATGATAAGTAGGTCACAAATTCGTTTACTGATATTCGACGGACTACATCATATCGTTTTATTCACTAAATAAAACGATAAAATCTAAACTTTTCTTAAATTTCCACATTTATTATAATTATAATAAGATTTCTAAATAATCTAAGAATAGTTCTGTACATAATTTACAAATTTAACATTACAAAAGACTAGCTACGATATTTATAACATAATAAATATTTATGATACGCAATAAAGCTTCAGTACACAAAGTTATTCATACAAAAATTAAGCAATTAAGCTCAAAAATAATATTTCACTGGTTTCATAAGAAATACGATATTATTTGAGTACTGGACACGAAAAAAATCTCCATTTTTTTACACTTCACAATAGTTTAAGAACACTTACACCTGCAAAAACTTCAACACACAGTGCACTTTAGTGGTCTATACGTCTGTTTGGCACAGGTCGCCGAAAACCGGCAAGGCGTGATACTACCGCGTCACCGAGTCTACCCGCGGATGTGGAGCAGGGGGAGGATGAATAGGCGGATGGGAGCCTTGAGTCCCGTTTAGGACACTTTGTCCATGTTTGAAAGACGTCAGCCGCGCCAACGTTCTAGTAGGGTCGTTGTCAAAATTAGGCCGCTCGTATTGATGCTTAGGTCTTTGTCTTTGCGGTTGCATAGCTTGCAGTTCATCGTAACCGCCGTCATCACCGTAATTGTCATCATCTGAATCATCTTCACCGAATGCTCTATACGTAGTTTCTGATTCGGAATTTTTTCTATAACTTCTACCAATCAATGACTGTGTCACATCTGGTTTAACGTTTTTATCACTTTTTCTCTCTTCTAAGCTCTGATTATACCTGAGTTGAGCTTTTTGAGTTTTATCTAACGAAGGCAAGTCATAAAACTTAAGAACGTTTGGGTGTCCTTGAAAATATTTTTCGCTGTATACGTTACGATTATAATATCCGCCATTACTTGCAGGGTAAAGTTCCTCTTCTGGTGCGTAACGATTGTCATAATTGTCGACGTTTTTACTCCCAGGAGGAAACCATCCCTAATAGAAATGAAATAATATTAACATAAAAAAGAGGTATTATTTTTCAGCTTCACGCTGTATCCCGCATGCAACAAGTTAAGCAGAGGGATCGTAATGTCAAAACACTGCCTACTTTTCGCCGAATTTACATTTACATTATATGTTGAATGGTGGAATTTAACGCCCCGCTTTGCCTTGACACCAGAGCGAAGAAATCACCTTAAATCAGACCCATAACCTGTCGCGTTTACAGTCTCATGCTTGTGCCCATGCGCCACAAATGGCCTCAATTAATATATTTTTTATGATATATTTTTATTTTTATCAATTAAAAATAAATAAAAACTTACCAAAGAACTAACACACTGCCTTGTGTTGGCTACGAGTGTAACCGAGGCATACGCTGCGGGCGATGTTGCGGTTTTGCTTGTATTCCATTCATTGCCATTTACTCTGGAAGCCGTTACTTCGGCATATTCAGGCAACTGTTGGGCAACTTTGTCATACTCAGAATTTGTTTTCTCTTTGCTTTGATTTGTTTGACTACTGGACATGCATAATCCTGGCTGATTTTCCATCCACAAAAGTGATTCAGTTTTGGTTACAGTGTTTTTGTTATAACAGCTACTAAGTGGATGTGATAGGGAAACAGCCGCCTTTATATTCATTTGAGTCACCAAGCTTGTCCCATTGGAATCTAAAACAAAGAATGTACTTCATCTATGAAAAATTTACTATTATATTTTTTATTTAAACGATATCTGGAAAATTAAGGATTATAAATTCTACCCGCAAATAAAGTGAATAAAATTGGCTTAAAGGTAACTGGGTGAATCAACAAACGAATTGCCTCGAGGAAACAAAATAAAAACATTTACATTTACTGAGTTTTTATTTTTCGGATTTGTATCATTCCTTTGTGCCACGAACGTGAATGTAAAATGAAAGAGAACCAGTGCTAGGAAGAGAGGGCTCGTGCTACCTTTCAACTTGAAAGTAATCTAGTACCCTCCCGCCCCTCGCATGGTAAAGCCTCCATCAAACAAACGCTCGGCACCCTTGCCACCCTACGACACCCGTGGAATGTTTTTAATTTTGAAATTCTGATGCTGATTCTAGGGAAAATGTAAGTATTTGAAAGTAAGTGATGTATAACGACGTATTGTTTACATAAACTTTCAACTTCACATATGCGAAAAAAAAAAAAAAAATGTTTTTTTCTCTTACCGTATATATTTGGCAGGGCTGACTTTTTTGCAAAAATATTATGTCTTCGAACATAAATTATTCCTCCTATCATAACGATTTTAAATAAAACAATAGCTCCAATCAAAAAATAGAACCAAGTTTCCATTACAAAGTCTCCAGCAACAATCGATACTTCGCCATTTACGGGATATCTACAAGAATACATTTATTATTTTTAATTGCACTTCAGTTCCCCATTTAGGAGAGAAAGCACGTGACATTCACTCTCCGCCTAATATTCGAGACATTGCCTGTTTTGTGACGGAATACAACGCCGCGCTTTGTCTTGTTAGCAGAGCGAAGAAATTAAAATAATTCATTCCCCAATTGGGAATCGAACCCACAAGACTCGCGCTAATAGCCGTTGTGCTAACGCGGTCACGGCGTGGCAGATTTGATATTATAAAGGCATATCTAATTGTCTCTTAATAGCCGATATAAATCAAAAATAAACTTTCCCATGTTGTTTAATTACCTCGATAATGGGTCTAATCCAACAGACCGAGAATCGATGTTTAAATACACTTTTTGACAAAATGGCCCCAAGCCAACAATAGTTTCAGCGGCTATTTGGACCGAATAGCTTACACCCGATGTTAGATTAGTCATTATCAAACTCGTAGCCTGATGTACAGTCGTATTTATAGCAACCATTGACTTATTGGCTGGTATATCAAGCCAGTTCAGAACAACATTATATCCTAAAATCGCTCCATTTTGTAAATGCGGTTCGGGAGGATACCATTTTAAATGAACTGTCGTTGTGTTATAAATAAACATTTCAATATTAGTTGGAGGGCCATCGGGAACTAAAACAATGGAAAATATAAAGTAATATAGTTACCAACTGCTAAAAAAATTAAATCAATTATATAATTTTGTTTTAAAAACTTACCATCATCCAGTGTTTGGGTTATTTTAGAATTAGAGGGTTTTCCTTCGAACTTTTTATAGAATGGCACAAGGAAGAATTCATATCTCGTATATTTTTTTAGTGAAGTGATTTCATATCCAGATACGTCATTCGAATGCAATATTGTTTTCATTTCATATTCAGTAGTTTTATTGTCAAGTGCTCTAAAGTATATAAATAGTCCTTCTAAATGGAAGAAGTTTAATATTTCCCACATAAGTTTAATAGTTTTAGAATCTATAGGTGTTGCCTCTATTAATTCGACGATATTGTCTGTCATAATGTTCTTTTTAAATTCAGTGTTATTAGAATATATTCCTCCTTCCCATAAAATATTGTTATCTTCACCAACGGTTACCGCTTCCGATATTTGACTTGGTGCGGATAGTCCATGAGAGTTTTCCGCTCTCACAATAAACATGTATGTTATACCAGGGATTAATGATTTCACTATATAATGCGTTTGATGGACTCTCTTAGACACTACAATCCATCCGCGAGAATTTCTAGGAGTATTATTTCCCAACAAAGTTTCTCTCGAAAACATTTCTATTTGATATCCGAGAATCGAAGAGGAACCTATTTTGTTATTTTGATTCCAAGTTATAGTTACACTTGTGTCTGTGATATTATAAACTTGTGGCTTTGTTGGTGGTCCTGGTAGAGCAGAAGTATCTGCTGCTCTAAAGAAATGAATATTCGGATTAATAGGACTGTCAACGAGAAGCACTCCACTCCATACATATTTTCCATGTTGAGATGAAGCGACACATGTGTACGTGCCGCTGTCAGTTTTGTCTAAATCTCTTAAAATGAGTGTACCATCACTAGAGATGTTCCTTCGATGATTTTGTATTAGCGCTTCTCCTTCAAAATACCAAGCAATAATAGGTTCGGGTTCACCGATTGCCGCACAAGGAAAAACTGCCATTGATTTAATAGGTAACGTTTGGTTAGAGGGGCCGCTTGTTATGATTGGCGGTGGGCGGTCATCGTCTGACGTCACGGTTAGTTTTCCTCTAACAAACGAACTGCCAGCAAAGTTTACCGCCGCACAAACTATTGTACTTCCACTAATATTTTTATTTGTATTATTGATCGTCAATATTGTTATACCATCTGATACCGACGAAGCGTGATATTTTTGTATCGATGTACCCGGTAGTATAATAGTTCTATTACCTTCGATACTCCAATACATAGTCGGTTCAGGTTTACCTGTAGAGGTACATGTAAATGTGGCTGTTGAACCACTCTCAACAATTACGGAATTTGGCTTCATTGTAACTGAGGGAGGATCTGAAAAAAATAATAATGAGTTGTATCTATCTACATAAGGCTAATATTTTAATATCTACTATAGCTATGTTAAAAAAATATATAACAACATTTTACAAGTATACATGCAATTTTACATAAAAATTTATGAGATTTTAATATAATAACAAAAATAAAACTAAATCAAGAAAAAGTGAGACTTTTTTCAAATAAAGACTTATTTACCGTGAACGGTCAAGTATCCGCTTGCACTAACTGCTCCAACAGCATTGTCAGCTTCACATGTATATTCTCCCTCGTCTGCTAAAACAACGTTGTCCAGCCTGAGGCTCCTATCGTCAAGGACTTTGACACGCCCGAGTGGCATGTTACCACCACCGGCTGTCCTCCTCCAGAGTACGTCAGGTAGAGGATCACCTCCCACTCTACATTGGAAAGTTACACTTCCTCCAGTTTGTGCCACAACATCCTCTGGCCCAGCAATTAAGTAAGGCTTAACTGTACAATACAAATTCATTTTAATTATTATATTTTGTAAATTTATTATAAAATATTATTTAGACGAAATATGAATTACTTATTAATAAATTACTGCTGATAATAAATACTTTTAATAACTTACTATGAATTCTTAAAGTAGCAATTGCAGATTCTCTAGTACCAGCTGCATTCCTTGCAATACATTGATATCTGCCAGCATCAGTTTGCCTCGCGTCTTGTATTACGAGACTGCCTCCGTCTACTAGATGCATTCTAAATACATAATAAACGGTGCTTTAATTCTTAATATACAATTAAATTATTAATTTCATATTCATTACTTTGAATAAAGCAAAAGTAACAAAGTCATTCAAATATTGGGCGGAATAATTCAATAGGAAATTAACATTTAATAAAGGGTCCGGTGAGTCACAACTATTCAGATTTTTACTTGATTGCTTGTCGAGCTCTTCAAATATCCCCTTCTTCATGACTTTGATGTACTCTCCCTACTGTTAATTATTTTCATGCTTCGCCATACACACACTATGCCCTCAAGATGTTACCTAACGCCATATCTCATAAAAATTCATACACAACGAATGGAAATGAATTGGCAATAAAATTACTGACAAAATTCAATTTGAAGTCAGCGAAGATTGTTATTAAATAAATAAGAAACATGTCCCAGCTACTAGTATATTCAATTAGGTGTAAATTGCGTAAAAATATTGTTGCTATTTACACGTACAGTTTAAATGGCCTGTTTCATATTTAAAAAACATAATTATGTCTCTTTACAAATTACTCTCGAAATATTATACCGTTTTATAGTAATACATAATTATTTATTACCGTATTTAATACCGTGTCATTGTATAATGAATAAAAATACAATATATCTATACTATAATATAGTAGAAGAGTTTGTTTGTTTAATTGCTAAGATTTCTGGATCTACTAGTCCGATTTAGAACTTTTTTTTTGTTTTGTATGAAAGACAATAACGCTACGGTGTAAGTCTTAGTTAGCCTTAAATAACGCCATCGAATTGCTTTAAGCGCGTGCGCTGCTAAAATAGTTAAATATATGAAAGTACATTGTAACACAAGAATTTTATTCTATTTTTTTATATTCTATTTTATTAGTTCTAAAAAAAAGTCCGCGACACCGTATGCTTATGTTTTATAAATAAGTCACAATAAGGCATTTTGTGACCAAAAAAATATTGAAAATAGCAAGGTGCTATTTTACCGGTTTTTAATTGGCATACATATTGAAACTTACGAGCGAAAGTTATTCTATCCTCAAGAAAATTTTATGAATATAAGATGTATGCTTTTCGAGAAAATGTAAAATAAAATAATTCAACACTCTGCAAACGCAGCCACGTAGTGCTTGCACTTTCTCAGAATTATAAAAACAAATTCTTCATTATTGAATGTATCTGTTGGCAAACGCAGCATAATAATAGGCGGTATACGAACATAGCCGCGTTTGAGCCGTTAGTAAAATATATTTCGCACATGAAATTTGATGATATGCTACTTGATTCAGTAGAGATTCACAAGACTATCGCGTTTCCACTATCCCATTTAACTCCAAGTGCTCTTACCAACTACCCTCGATTTTACGTTAAGTGCGCTCTGTCGAACTGGCGAGTAACTTTCATTTGATATCCCAGAGCTCCACATTTTAATATATCTGCCAACTTTACTAGATTTCCGCAATCCGAAGTTAGTTCCTAACAGTCGTTTAGTGTTCACATAAATTATTCATCCGACAAAAGCGTTCTGGTGTAAGTAGCCATATTCTATTATTTTAAGTTAAATCTTACATACATTCATGCATGTAGCAAATTACCTGGAATCTCCATCGAAATGCAAAACTTGGCCATTCTTCTTCCAATAAACTGTTGGTTCTGGAGAACCTCGTGGAGGGGAGCATTCTAATATCACAGTTTCCCCTTGCGCTGTCTGAGTGGTAACTGGTCCTAAGCGAAATTCTTCTCGAAGAACTACGGAAATCGAAAAATTTTTTTATTTTAATGAAAATTTATCCAGTTACAGGATTTATTTAATATTTCGTTATTTTTTCTAAAAGAAAAAACTTACCAGCTACGTGTAGTGTAGCATTTCGACTCCTTGCTGTTCCATAAGGATTGGTGGCCTCACACCAATATACTCCAGCGTCCGAATGAGCTCTTCCATGCGTTGCTCTAAGGAAGAAAAGTCCTCCTGCAGGTAGGAGACTTCTGTGTGTGTCTGATACTACGAGAACACCAGCTTTGTACCATCTTATAGTTGGCGATGGAGATCCGCCTGCCCTGCAGTTTAATGTTGCGGGTTGATGTCGGGCCACCGTCACGTCTAGTGGTTGTTCTATAATATACGGCGCTTCACCGCTGCTCATGTAGTCATCACTTAGGCCCCCATTTACTGAACCTATTGAACAAAAATATTTTATTATAAAGAATAATATATATCTTTTTTCGATTGTGGTTACATTTTTTAAGAATATTTTTGTAGTTAAGAGAGAAAATATAAAACTCACAGAGATATTAATCCTGTTTCTATATATCAGTCGAATTCACTTTAAAATTAAATATGATTTCATTAAAAGTTACAAAATTATAAACACAATATTACTATTCTTTTTTTCTATACTACTAGTATATATAAATATTTTACCAAGTTCAAGCTTTTCTATATAATAAAATGTTTATAAAAAAATCTAAGAGATGTAAACAAAATAAAATTTAACACAAGAGCTTCGCGGGTTGTTACTGTATTATAATTAAAATTTAGTTTGTTTTACAACACACACGTTGTACTCTCACTTAAATTAACCATAAGTGGTTGGCATTATTTTAAATTTACGCAACAATGACTCTTTCTAGGCTTCAGCATGTTATATGAATGGGTTGAGTGTGTCATTCTCAGCTACTTTAAAGCAACGCATAATAATAATGAGCTATAAACACTGGCTGAGTCCCCCAGGATGCTGTACTGGAACCCTCACTATTTTGCTGTGTTTACAACGAGCGACGCAGATGTTAGTTTTTGACACTTGAATTGATGTATGTCTATTGTTGAGCCTTAAGTTATTATTACAACATGAAAAAAGAAACGATTTCTGAAGAAAAAAAAACGATCCGGCTAAAGTAACCGCCCGTTATTATGTACGACTCAAATTCGGAAACGTATCAGAACAGGGATTATGTTCATTGTACAAAGTAATGGTGTTTATTTATTCACGTGGCCCATATCGTGTGATGCAACGATACGGCTAATCTATAATTGAATCTTAGTCACTTATTATCTTTACATTTTTGTCTCATATCGACGTTTGAGATAACTTCACAATATATTTTTTCATTATATGATATTTTTTCTATCTTTTCCCTTGTATAAATAATTTCTCGAAAATCATACATACAATGTTAAACCAATACAGATCAAATGCGGTAAATATCAGCACTATAACAAGTCAAAAAGAAACCGAAAACGATATAAATAAAATTTAGCGGAATGCACGCCCATAAAATATTGTTTATGTTGATCTCGATACGTTATTTTATCGCACATAAAACTCATTTTATTGCTTAGTTGTGCGTTTGAACTATCGATTATATACGATAAATTAAAATCCTTCCTCGATAAAGTATACAAAATGATTATAATAAAGTTACATCCGAAAAATATGAAATTAAAAATATCTATATAACTACCGTCAAAAATTTCAATTAAAACGGTTTGTGTACCTACAAGAACGCTTTAATTAAAATATTTTTTTGTATAAAAAAAATATAGCTTAATTTAAAATATTACAAGCAATTTTAGAATAAATAAATCAGCTTCACGCTGCATCGCGTACACAGCAGGGTAGCCAGAGGGAACCTAGTGTCATAAGACACTCCGTTCCCCACTTTCTGCCGAATTCTGGAGGCATTGCGTGTTGAGTGGCAGAACTCAACGCCGCACTTTTTCCTCGACACCAGAGCGAAAAAATGGAAATATTTTTTCGCTCTGGAATTTCGCTTAAATTTAAGTAAATATTTCATCTCCTCGAGCGGGGATCGAACTCACAACCAGTCGGTTTTACAGTCACAGTTTATGCCACTGCGCCACGACTGGCCTCAATATTAAAACAAAAAATAAAGACTCCCAATCAATGTTTTTGTAGCGACGACATCGACTTTACGGCGCAGGGAGTGATATTTTATTCGCACGCGTGTAGTTATGTAGCTATTGTTCAAAAACTTTTGTTAGAAAAAAGTTTGCGAGGGAGCGACTTGTCCCCCAGCTAATTTATACCACTTGCACATGTTGACACGCGCCGAGGAAAAAAATAAAATAAAAAAAAAACGGTTATAGTAAAACATGGATTTTACATTTAAGTCACGCCACGCGCCTACGAAACTGCAATTTAAATCTAAAATTAACGACAAATGCTTAGTGTCCACAGCAAATTGACAACTAGCTATATAACTTGAAAACTACTAAGAGTAACATGTACAATTTATTACACCGCATTTAGGCTAATAGCTCCTCAACTAGCCGCTCTTTTATTTTCTCATATCAAAGAAAACTCAATCTGGTTCCTTTTGCAACCAATAACAAATTTGTCGACGTGCGTTCACATCAAACGTGTGGTCGGCCGTTTGATACTATGCCGTGTAACATCTTTATTCGTTATCTATATTTGGTTGATGAAAATAAATAGGACTCGCTAGTTACATATGTTTTTATATAATCTATATTTTTTTTTATATTGTTGAACTATTAATTTTAATATAAAAAATATGGACGCCAATTAGAATTCCAGTAACCGTTTATTTGTTTTTTTCTTTTTTATTTAAATCCGCTTATCACATTTTCTTGTTCCAGAGCGAGGAAATAAAAATAATTGAATCCCTCAAATGAGATAGTACTCTTAACTATCGTCTTTCCAGTCAGACACTGTCCATTGCGCCACGGTAGACTCTTATGAGCTTTTAATTATGTAAGAGACCAATATAATTTTAATTAACTAGAGACCGTCGTGGCGCAGTAGCACAAGCTTGTGGCTTTAAACGTGACAGTTTTGAGTTATTTAGTATATTAATTTCCTCGCTCATGTAACAAGACAAAGCGCGGCGTTTAGTTCCGCTCAATTCAAATTCAACACATAATACTTAGAATCGAAAAAAAAACTAGTAGTGTAACTGTCATTTAGCATTCTTCCATTATACACGTTTGAAAGATGCAATCTTTCTAGCCTTATATAATTAACTCAGATTATCAGAATTGAAATATCTAGTGTCAAGTATTCAAACCTACGACCCTTTGTAATTCGATATTCGTTTGAACTGAATATCTAATTCTAATGACAGTGATTGGCTCCCTTAGGAGGTAATCATGATTTTTCGAATTTTGAACACGTGTGCAATCTTTAGAACCCTCTTTGCAATATAACTCCGGGCTGTTATTACGCTATTTTGTATTATTATCGTCGATAATTGGTCAGTTAACACCGTTTTTATATTGAAATATCGTTCGATAAAAATTTATTTTATGATTAAAATTATACGGAAACTCTCAATTAAGCTTCATATTAACAATATTTGTGGCGTTATTATTATTTTAATATTTAACTTTTATTAAACATGAAAATACAATTGCTTTAAAGAAGGTTATATAAACGGTGTAAAATTTAGTTATATCTATATATATATACTTATATTATGTCTCCTGATTAAAAATTTTACAAACAGTTGTGAGAAATAACTTCAAACTGTACCCCACAAATAGGCAGAGGGAACCTGGGAACCTAATGTTAAGAAATTTCCGTTCTTCACCGTCCACCGAAAAGTAGTAAACAATAGAATATTTTATTTTTATTAAACAATATAATTTATAATCACAACTAATCTTTGTAACGTGCAAATAACAATTTAACGATTGTAACAGATAAATATATATAATAAAGTTTAAATTATTTCGTAAAATAGCAACTAATAGTCAGATATAACTTGACAAATTTTAAAGTATTAACATTATAAGTTTCAAGGAATGTCACGGTTAATGAAATAGCACTTAACGTTTACGACACAAAAACGCCCAAGTCGTCGCACATGTGTGGAAAATTAGCCGTTTTGCCTCAACGGATGGACGGATTAGACTAATATGAATTTTGTGATGTTTGTGTTGTATCGCGCGCTTCTTATGTAAAAACAAATTGTTTACACAGTTTCAACTTTCACGTGGACTTGGGTACCTGCATGAAACAGAAGTAGCCATATGATAATCTATATGGTTCAACTAATGTTGCCTCTCCTTCAATATTTTTAAAGGATTTTAAGCTTTAAGCTATTGAATATAAGATACATATTTGAAAGTTTACGCAACTTTATTTTACTAAAACATCCGGAGTAATTGATCCGGCGACAGTTGTGACATTTCTTTTGTTCCTATTTTGTTTATACAGCATTCTAACGCGTGGCAATTTGTGAAAATAATGATATAAATGGAGTTTAAAAATGCTTAAATTGTTTAAGAATTTTTGAACACATTTTTTCTTAATATGATTTTGAAAACAATGCTTAGCATATGTTAAGGCTAAATATACAGATAGTTAATTTTTTGTTGGAACATCTAACAGAGCAAAAAGTAAAATAAAAGACAGTATAAAAGAGACGTCCTGCTTCTGTAGTGTCACCATTAAAATCGGTAGATGAGCATACTTTGCAACTTGAAAATTATCTGATCGGCAAAGTGCTTAAAGGATGCAAAAAAAAACATACAGAATTCGGCCGTTGCTTATTAACAACGACATCTGTGCTGTAAGGTCGGAGTGATTTGAGGGCCTTAGAAACAGACGGCTAATTTACTGCCAACGAGACGTACCCTTTTAATATCAACTTCCGCCTCTTAATTTCAAACGATCACATATGAAATGGTCTATCGATACTGAACAGTTTATTATAATAGGGGTTAAAATATGTCAATATTCATAAAAGTTACTTTTGTCCGAGCTTAGATCTGAGATACGATTCATTTTTCATATATCTCATTGTATACAATGACTTCACTGCAAGTCCATTGTGAGGGTACCCTAGCGATTGATTCCGTTTTTTTTTGTTTAATTTTTTCCACATATTTCACGCGGCATCCATCACGCATTAGATACAAAAGATAGGCGTCGTTTAACATTAGCTTAACTTCTTTACGCTTTAATAAACGCCTGGGGCGAAAGCTTTTTTACTCACCGATTCGTGAACCGTGGTATAAAATGATTCCTTCATGGTGACACAACTAACTGGGTGAATGGATAATTTGTGAGTTCGTATTTATAGTCTATCCTTTATAAAATGCATGCAATAGACAGATGCTTCTCTAAATCACTGCATGTGTGTTTTAGACAGATAATGACTTTAACTTTTCTGGTGGTGTACTCAGGATAAAATTGTGCCCCAGAGAGCGATTTTTTAACGTTTTCTTGTAAGACAAGACATTAAACACATAGGGGACTATAAATAAATTTATCTGTTTATCACATAATACATGTGAAACTTTATATAAGAGAAACCAATGTTTTCTTGAGGCCAGTTGTGCCGGGAGAGCCGAAGTGTGACTGTAAACGTGCCAGGTTAGGGGTTCGATTTCTACTTGAGGAAATTAAATATTTAATATTTCCATTTTTTTCGCTCTGGTCGAAGCAAAGCGCGGCGTTGTGTACTGCCACTCATTATGCAATGCAGAATGTAGCAAAAAACGGGGGACGGTGTTTCTTAACAGTAGGTTCCCTCTGCCTACCCTGCTATGTGCGGGATACAGGGTGACACTAAACATAATTTCCTTTGCCGCTACTATATCGTTAATATTTGTAAACAATTTAATTATTATTGTTGGTGTTGTAGTTGTTAAACTAAATATATACTTTCAGAGTACAATATCTTAAAATAGCTATACATTTTTCTTAACTAAGTGGTTCCACAAATCTAAGATGGTACGATATGGCACTAAATATCGAAGTGTAGGGGAATGCGACCCCATGGGAGGGCTGCTATTAGCGCTGGTTGAACTTTGACTTCACGGTGAATTCTTTATTTCTTCACCCAGCACATGGAATGCGTTTTTGATTGAGACGAACGAATATATACCTTTTACGAGCGTTGTTATTTTTAATTTTCATCGGAAAACATTCTTAATTAAATAACAAATATTGTATTTAATGTGAAAATTAAGATAAATAATGTTTTAAATGTGGCAATTTATTTATATTGATTTATTTCATCCTACGCACGGTAAAATGTTTGAGGTAATGAATTTATCTATTCACAGATTTTTTCTTACTAATTGAAATATTTTCCCAAATTAAACAAGAAGCCAGTAGTGGCGCAAAAATATAACGATAAACGCGACAGGTTGTGGGTTCGTTTCCACTCAAGGAAATGAAACGTTTAATATTTTAACTTTCCTCGTTATGGCAACGACTAAGCGCGGCATTGACCACATAATCCCTCTAGAATTCGGCCTCTCCTCTGCCTACCCTGCTAAGTGCGAGATATGGCATGAAGTTAAAAAAAATAGAAAAATAGAATAGAAATGAAACTATTGTAGATAATTCGCTTAGAGTCGTTTAACTGCGCCAATATGATAAAACGATATTGAAAATTATATTTACCTAGCTTTTTCATAAAAATTCAATATTTCTAAGGGTAACAGAATAAGGCACTAACCGAGACAGAAGAGTCCCAGGAGAGAGGTCACCACGGCCAGCGTATCCATGCTGGCAGGTTACTGCCACATATCCAGTTCTTGATATCCCACGAGGAAATTGATCATGATTAGTGTTTAACAACTATCTGGAACAAAAAAAATTGTTTAGTGAGAAGTATATTTTTAAAAATGGTATATAATAACATGTTATATATACATATAACCATTTTTTATCTTTTGCTTATAGTCACAGCCAAATTTAGAATACTGCATATGAAACATTGGGCTTGGAAATATTATAATTTAATATTTGATTGAGGCCGTCGTGAGTTTGATACTCACTCGGGACAATAATATGTTCATTTCCTAGCTAAACAACACAAAACTCCACTTAAGACGCAACGTCTCGAAAATAGTGCGGAAAACGGGGGACAGAGAATCTTAACCTTAGATTCCCTTTTTGGCCTTGCTATATGTGGGATACAGCGGAAAGTATAAAAAATAATCAATATCATATATGTACATTATTCTCGTACTAATAAAATTATATATATCGCTTAAGTATAAAATTCTAAAAAGTAATAAATAAAAAAAAATAACTTGGAAAGTCAAATTGATTTTGATAACCAGTGGACACTTTCAGAATACAGCTATAATGTAAACAACTCTGTTGTATTTAATGTATTCAGAAGACTGTAAACATCTGCCACTATGAGATTTGGAAATCTTAAACTCGACATAGTAACTTTTTTCAGATCTATTTCTCATATATCAAATACTTTATTTAATACGAATGGAAGCATTAGGTGTCAAATTCAAATCTCTTTTAATAGGTCATGCACTATTTTTAAATTTATACATGGTTAATAAAATCTTTTAAACTTTTTTATTTCTGACAGGTTGTAGAAATGTTTTATTAAAAATATGTTTATAATAATCTAAATGCTTAAAATTAGGAAACTATAAAAAATAATTAAATAAATGTTGTATTTCTAGATGGTTGTTTACATGAAACCTACTTAGATAATAATTTTTATTTTCCACTATGGCAACACAAATTGCGGCATTAAAGTTCCGAAATTAAACACGCAATATCTCGAATTCAGGCGAAATTTAGAAGTTTTGACACTAGATTCTCTTTGCATTCCCTGCTATATGAGGGATAAAGTGTTAAGGTAAAAAAATATTATAAGCCAATAGCCCTAGTAAATACTATACGATTAGTAGTTAATATCTCTTATAACATTCAATTAATGACTGGCAAATATCAATTTTATATCCTAAATAACACTTATGTTGAGTAGTTAAAATCATTAATTTATATTTCCTATGCATCGAATCAAACATAGTTGAATCAAGATGTACATCAGCTCCAATACAACATAAATCTAGCTACGACATGATTTATATCATGTTATACGGCTAATGGAATATTTAGTGGGGACATAATTTAATGTATCACCCTAATAATTAATTTGTAGCCGCTGTTGCTACACTATTATGAAATTTATATAAATAAAAAATCTAATTAAAATCAGCTTCACGCTATATCCCGCACAGAGCGGGGTAGGCAGAGGGAACCTAGTGTAATAAGACACTTCTACTTCCCCACTTTACACAAAAATAAACTGAATAAGTTTATTGTTATACAATAATGCTATTTAATATAGACAGTGGTGTCGATGATAATTGACATTTCCTTTTACCCTTTCAAATACAATCGATACGCCTCGATGCTTATACTAGAGAAAAATTGTTTTTATTACTGAGTTACTTTTAGTAGAGGGGCCGGCAAAAACGCAAGAAAATTAAAGTGAAGTCATTTAGAGTTAATATACTATATTTGAAGATAGCATATGGTATATTTTTTTAGTTTCAAGGGTAGGTAGATGAAACCTACATATTGAGACACTTGGTCCCTCATTAAGACACTTCCATTCAGAATTCCATCGAATTCTTGATACATTCCGTGTTGAACGGCGGAACTCAACACCACGCTTTTTTAACCCGTTACCAGAGCAAGGATATAAAATTATTAAATATTGAATATTACTTCCGAGTGGGGAGCGAACCCACAACCGTCGCTTTTACAGTCGCACAAACATATAGTTTGTTAAATTGTACATAGTATAGAACAGTAATAATAATACGCCAATTCTGTCAATCGTAATTTTGTCGGCCTATCATTGTACATTGTTCCAGGCGTGCATGACCCTGATTTAACTTTTGACAGGTTTAAATTACTCAGCTCAACTACCTTTGATATAAGCTTCCTTCATTTGCTGGGGCATTACACTACTGCTACTACTACAAACTATGTATATTTTCAATATACATATATAATTCTTCTTTGATATTTACTAAATTTAAAAGGTATATTTTTGACATTTTTAACTTACTATTCCACACTTAAGAAATAAACCTTATTTAGAAATTATATAAAAAATTTAATGTAGCCGGATTTGTACCCGCGCCTCTTGGGAGCCGTCCAAGACTTGGAAAGGTTTCTAAATAAGTAAGTATTTTTTTTTATCTGCTACATCTTTTACCAAATTTCTTCATTCATGAAGAGACCATCTTCACTATTTTTCGTTTCACTAGCTAAGATCTTAAGCGTTTTACGTCTCGTAAACGTACGTATTTAAACATTTTGAAACAAAATTAAATGGTTTACAAAAATAATATTTGATAAATATTTAATACAGAAAATTAAATAAAAATAAATACACTTATACATTATATAAATATTTTTACATGTTTAAAAAAGTTATAGGCCAGTCGTGGCGCAGGGGCACAAGGTGTGACTGCACAATCGACTTCTTGTGGGTTCTATCCCCACACGACGAGACGAAATATTAATTTACATTTATATTATTATTCAACATTACTATTTGAGGCCAGTCGTGGCGCAGTGGTACAAAGTATGACTCTAAAACCGACTGGTTGTGGGTTCGATCCACACTCGAGGAGATGAAATATTTACTTAAATTTTATATTTTTATATTTCCATTTCTTCCCTCTGGTGTCGAGCGGCGTTGAGTTCCGCCACTCAACACGGAATGCCTCCAGAACTTGCCGGAGAGGGGGGGACGGAGTGTCTTGTTCCCTCTGCCTACCCTACTGTGTGCGATATACAGCGTGAAGCTGATTTAATTTTTTAATTTATGTTTAAAAAAAATATTAAAATATATACAAAACGATATAAACCAAACATAAATTTGTAAGTACATCATACATTTTTATAAAATGTAAATATTTTTGTTCGCCACTTTTTATAGGGCAGTGATAAAAAATATCTCTCTAAAATAAGATGCTGCAGTAGCCTGCGATAAGAGCGTTGGGACACATGGTATAAATATAAAGAGATTACGTGACAGCCAATAAATTCGCCCGACATATGTATGTATGATAAGGCACAAGTATATTCTTGTTTTATGTCGACCGCCGTTGTTAAACTGGAGACTTCAACTGAATAATATTCTGGATTTCAGAATTTTAATTTAATTTTTATGAAAACAACATAAGTGTTACCTTGTGAATCTATGTAAAGTCATACATACTTTGGCGTTCTATATAGCATATTAGTTTTATACATTGTTTGTTTTTTATTCAGCATCACGTTTTATCCCATATATAACAAGCAAGGCAGACGGAACCTAGTGTCTTAAACACTCCGCTCCCCACTTTAACACCCACAACTACACACACACACACACACACACAACCACACACACAACCACACACACAACCACACACACAACCACACACACAACCACACACACAACCACACACACAACCACACACACACAACTTACATTCACTGTAAGTCTCAATTAAAATTCTGCGCACGCGTAAATAAATAGTTTGTTTTCGTGGGCGTTATATTATAGGTACAATTTCACTATTCAACATGGCAGCATAAATTATGAAAGGTAAAGTAGATCATATCGATGTGTTAAAATTCTCATGAACACTTAAAAATAAAGCGAAGAAGCTTCTGAGTAATGATAAATACAATAATAATAACTAACAATTTATATTAGATTTTTTTACGTTTTTTTATTCCGTAGAATAAAATAATTTATTATAAGAAATAATATCTACATATGTATATCTACATATGTATATATATATATATATATATATATATATATATATATATAGGCTATTGCTATAGAAATAATTTACTAGACTTATGCTCATCACTGTAACAATTTTAATCAACAGTAATACGCTGAACCGGTTAATTCATCGGATAATGTGTTCAAATCGTACTTCATTAGTCTCATTCCAATCGGAAATCGAATCGAAAATTAGATTGAGTATTAAATTTTAGATGGACGACAATTGTTAATTATTAAGTTTCGTGTATGGTCATTTGGTACTTAAGAACTGTATTATTATTTTTTATTAAAAAATCTTACTATAACATTAATTATTAATAAATATTTTCTAATATTTTAATATTTATAAATATTTTCATTTCACCAACGCAAAAGCCCGGCGTTGAATTGCGCCACTTAAGAAGCAATGCCTCGAAAAAATCGGCGGAAAGTCGAGAACGGATTGTCTTACATTAGTGTCCCTCTGCTTACCCTGTTATATGCGGAATACAGCGTGAAGCTGACTTATTATAACTTAAATTAGCTCTTTACTAAAAAATATCCAATGCAACCTTGAAATCTTTAAATGATCTCAACGTTACTAAAAAGGAGATCAAACTTTACTTTATTACTTAAGAGTATAAAGTCTAACCCACAATAAATAGTATAAAAATAAACAGCTATTAGAAAATTTATAGAACAGTGTACTTGCTACTAAGTTCTCACGAGGCACACATGCACTCTGAAACGGTTAACCAAAACAAACGTGGCCAAGGTTAAGTTTATAATTTATTGCCACTTGAACGTTGACGGGATGGCAGCTAACAAAAAATTGTATCGCTCAATCCAATAAACAAAGACCTATTTAGTAGTCCGGCGCGCCGAAATGGCGGAGACGATGGATGGAGTTAATCATAGGAACAAAATGTAAATAAAGATTGTAAAACGATGTAAAAAACGGGTAAGGCTATCGTTAGTGAAATTTAGTTCGTGGGTCAAATAAATATTGTTTTAACTTAGCCTGGATAAATCAAGCGTAATCAATAAATAAAATTAAAGTCAACTTTCAGTGTTATATTTTTTTGTATTATACAAGGTCTTTTTACTTGCATTTGAATTACCAGTACGCACTTAAGAGTAAAAATTTTATTGTTTATTATAAAACAATATTTTCATCAAAATAGGTTTGTCCAAGAATCACCTACCTGTCATTTATTTCTAATATCAATATTGAAATTTTTCACCTACAACAACATCGTTAGTTGCTTGATGACTCTCGAAAGCATAATGCGGCTGTTGACATTTAACTTTTGAAGCACGTGTAAAGATAACTTTAGCACATCTAAGCTGGTCCTCATCATGTTTATTTTTCACATACGACTAGCTAGCTGCGTCAACATAACTTATTAACATTCTTGATAGCAGAGACGGTCCGTACAACGTTATACTAAATGTTATTTATTCAAACAAAATGTAACAATCTAGATGTGCCATATTTACTCTTACTCCAAAAATTTTTCATAAAGCAAACATACCAGTGAATGAATTATGGCAATATTATGTAAATGTTTGAACAGTAGCCTTACAAGTAAATAGAGAAATCTCACGAAACCTGCGCCGTGGAGATCACACGCGGTGATTTTATAAACGTGAATGCTATTGTAAAAATAAATTAAACATGTTTTTCAGAGTTTGTTTTGACGACGACCACCATATTTGTGGAGTCGAGGAGGCGAGTGTCGACGTATATTGGACCCACACGGAGTTGTTGAGAAACCTTGTGAAATATTATGAGTGTTCTACTTTTGAATTGATTAATTGTAGGTTGTGTGGTAGAGATGAAGCTCGGCTATCTAATTTGAAGCGACAAAAACCATTAATTGAGGGGAGTTATTAGGGTTCCGTACCTCAAAAGGTAAAAACGGAATCCTTATAGGATCACTTCGTTTCTTTTCTGTCTATCCGCATGTCCATGCTATTTATTTTGAGATAGCGTGTAGGTATCAAGCTGAAATTAATATTAAATATTCCGTTCTATGATCCCTTGAAGCACAGTTATGAAATTTTCCATGAATTGAGAACTTACAAAACAAATAAAGGAAAAAATCCGAAAAGTGAAAATTTATAGATATTTCATAGACAACTTCCTTTCATATACAATGAGTGCATATGCCCGGAAACTTAAGTTTATTAAATGTTAATGAGATCTACCATTCTGAAATTGCTACGGAAGCCTCGATGGGTGAATTCGACTCGCACTTAACCTTTTTTTTCAATAGTATCATAGCGTTGATTTAAGCGTTAACGATCTCGTTGATAGTTAATTGAAATGGGTGAGGATTTTAGCTAGCAACATGGTGTTTGGGTACAGGATTACGTTCGTCTGTCTGTCTTTTTTTGTGGGTGCGCGTCGGTGCGTGCAGGACCAAAAATTGCACAAGTTTTTTTTATCAAAGTTCCCGACAAAGCATTACTCGTCTCACAATAGTATATTTTTGTTCGTGCGGTCTCCACTGACAGTTCGCGTGATGTATTAGGCTCTGGCGTAGGATTATTTTTACCCATTTCACGAAGTTTGCATGCATCTTTTGTATAGACCGGAAGCGGCGTCACAAAGCATCTACGAAATTATTATCGGGGGTGAGCTCGTGAATGATTAGGGATTTGAAATACAATACATATTTAAAAATAATTCTGGGGGCTAGGTACGAGAGTCTATAGGTTGTTTTACGCTGAGTGGCTATGTGGTATTGTCATATGACTTTTTTTTTATTCACTGTATTCTGCACATAGTAGGTAGGCAGAGGGAACCTGGTAACCTAGTGTTAAAACACTCCGTCGATTCGTCCACTTTACGTCGATTTCTCGAGGCATTGGGTGTTGAGGGTCAAAACTCAACACCGGGTTTTGCTTCGGGTTATGTTATAGTAAGGTTAAGTAGAAATTGAACAAAAAGTTCGACAAGCTGTGAAATTACAATATACAGATATTCTGTATTTTAGAATATTATACAAATATACTACAAATAACTAATATGTTAAGAGTAAGAAATTAATAAAAAATATATTCTATAGAATACAACCATAAAAATATTGTACCTATAGAGAAGTGAAATAACAAATAGAACTGACAGCAACTTTGAAGTTTGAAATAGAAATGTCACAACGCAGAATCGAGGAAAAGTTTAGTTTACGATACTGCGATGTTAAGTTTGTCGAATCTCGGTTCTACAACATTGATAAAATTTGAAACGAATTTCAAGGAAATCTTAGGAAACTGTCGACATTTGAATCTTTTTACATTTATATCTAATAAAACGTACTCATATTTTGTTAAAATACAATAAATACATTTAACAATTGCTTTACTTAAAATTTTACAGAGTAAGAGAGCTTCCAATTTGTATATCGTTTTTAATCCAGACAAAGATATTATTATTTTACCACTAAATCATCACTAGCCATCAATCACTTAGGTACTTATCAATTTACAATTAAACTATGACACTATCCTTAATACGTCTGTAATAAAAAAATATATAGAAGTTCGTTAGCGGCGTTGAGTTCCGCCACTCAACACGCAATGCCTCCAAAACTCGGTGGAAACTGGGGAACGGAGTGTCTTAACACTAGGTTCCCTCTGCCTACCCTGCTGTGTGCGGGATACAGCGTGAAGCTTATTACGATAGGATTTTATAGAATTTCTATTACATCGTGAGCCAATTTGTAAAACATCTATTATTAGACAAATATGATAAAGTACCTAATTTTGATATACAATGTACAGTTATGTCAAAACGATAAACTTATATCGTTAATTATAATCGATAACCTCCTCGGATAATCTTTGTGAACTTTAAGGAATTTGATCTATTGCCTCCCACACATGATGTACCTATACGAACCGTATCCACTTGTAATATAATTAGTCACTTGCTTAAAACACTTCTTGTCTTATATGTTTATGTATATGTATATTATTATTATTTCCGCACATAGCCGAGTAACCAAAGGGAACCTGGGGATGGCAAATCATAACACCAGGTGTTACGACACTTCCATTACCTACCTTCCCCGAAAATGAAAATATGAAACATTTCATTTTCTCGATTGATATAGAACTCACAATCTACCGCGTTTACAGTCGCACGTGACAGTATCTTAAAATTATACATTTATTATATTATTTTTAATTATTGTTAAGAATATTAGAATACTAAAATAAAAAAATAAGAATTTATTATTAGAATTGTTTTGACTAAATTTATAATGGTGGGGAAATATGTCGGTAGATTATAAAATGGATTACAGTGCTTTGTAAGGGCATTCTGTGACGGACTGCCGGACTGAATAAATGTAAGTGATACCTTCTATTGATTCTTTTTTTTAAATTATTATTTACTGATCGTTTGTGCTTTTATTTATTATTTATATTTATATTATTTTACTAAGTATAAGATAAATAATGATGTATTTAGTGTTGTAGTATTGAAACATAATAAATTAGTTTATGAAATTGGGATATCTTTGTTGTTTTTCTTGTCCAGTCCATAAAAAGTAGTTATAAGAATTTAATCAAATTTCACTAATAGATTATTTTATTTATTGCTTCTTTTTACTATATACAATATAAAATTATTAAATACTTAAATATAATCATTTTACTTATAGAAATAAATAAATTCTAACATCAGAAGTGGGATACGAATAGCTACTATTGTTATTAACACCTATTTGTACAAGTTTCAGGATGGATTCTGAAGCAATAAGTGGTCTTCTACGAGCAATTCGCGATGCCGTTACTGCTACCCATCAAAAGGATGATGATTGCACTACCAATGTTTGACCCTGATCACAACGACTGCGGAGCTGCCAGCTGGTGTAACAGTGTGGAGGCCCTCGCTAGAGAGTTGAACTGGAGCAGTATTCGAACAGCAGCTAAAGCCGGTAAGGCCCTTAAGGGCTCTGCCTTACTTTGGTTTGAGTCATGGGAGCCTTCGGAAGGCAGATCTTGGGAAAATCTGCGTCAAGACATTATTGACGCCTACACTGAAAAAAAATCTGTCCGAAAGACTTTCTAGAGCAGTGCTTTACTCATCTGATGCAGTAGAATCCTATGGAGATTATGCCAGAGAAAAAATAAGGTTACTACGCAACACTAAAGTAACCTTTACAGATGAGCAATTGATTGAGCTGATCTGATAAGTAATGTTGATGTCAAAATGGCTTCTTTAAATAGTGGTGTTACCACTACTGCAGCTCTTATCTCCTTGTTGTCAACCTACATGAAAAACAGGAAAAGAGCTTTAGACAGTAGTAATAGTGGATCAGGATCCAGTGGAGCGAAGCGGTCTAAA